>ML827584.1:36234-61292 GCA_009831015.1 Picea engelmannii | reverse complement strand
ATATAGCAGAATTGCTGAGAGGGGATGTGCAGGAAAGAGACCACGATGGTGGTGGAAGGCACCTTGAAAAAGGGGCGTTAACTTCCACTGAGAATTTTAATACCGTATTTGGACTCCACTGGCCCGGAGAACCAAAAGTGGCTCGCTGGCCCTGAAAATTAATGGCTCGCAGACTGGTAGGCGGATGTCTTGATGAGGGATGGGATGGTGAACCGCCCATCCATAGGGACGTCAGGCCTAATCATTGCGAGGGAAATCATGCCACACGCAACCTCACGAGAGGATAAGGCGTATGGCTGGAACGATTGACGAAGAGAGAACGCAAAGGGAACTCTGGCAATTTTACGCAGAGTGAGTGATCGCAGAGAGGGAGGATTGCAACCTTCGCTCCTGGGCACCGACAGAACAGAGAGACGCAGGTCTCAGGACGTCATGGTCTCAGCTCGGGGGTGGCTAGTGGTAAATCCGTAGGAGTCGCTACGGCTACGGTTGGGTGGAAACGAGCACCCCTCTCAGCAGTTGCTTCCATTGCTGAAGTTATTTCTCATAAGTATTTTTCTTATATTGTATTCTGAAATTGATATGCTGTCACACAGGTTCATAGACTGGTGGAATTGCCAATGTTTCCTGTGTAAGAATGCCTGTGCCGTAACTAACAATAAGGAGTAGTCACTAGCTCATAAATTGTGAAATGGTGAACAATTATATTATAAGAACGTCTGTGTAGTTTTTGATAAGAGATGATACATATTTATATATATATGCTTATAATAGAAAGGCCCCGCGTAGCTTATGTTGATAAATGGACTCACTTGTGCGTGAGCCGAACCAAGTCAGATCTCCAGCCCATCCTCGGAAGTTCATCTTCCTTTACCTGCTTCCGGGAATACCCCGGTAGGGATCTCCTCACTGAGACTTCCTTCTTTAAAAAGGTTCACTAAGAACTCAGAACAAGAACTCGAACGTACAGGCCTTATTAACCCTGCGCGCGGAGGAACGATTCTATTAAGGCTCCAAGGTAGTAGGGTTGTGAGGAGTGACAAATCGACGGATGAGATCTCGTCGGGAGAACCATAGTCATTCACGACCATTAGATTGACGAAAGTAACGTAGGCGTTACGTACCCTTCCCTTTTGCCTTCTATCATCGTGAGCAACGAGAGATTGGGGTCATAAATCCCAAGACCCAAAAGAACGAATCTGGACCGTTAGGTCTCGGTCAAAATTACCCGTCAGCCGTTGGACTTGGGGAAGCTGCGTAGGGGTTAAGCGCAGAGGTTGCGTGCGAGGAAATTATCTGAGCCATCATATCTGGAGTAGAAATCCCGTAAATCGTTGGATCGGGAAGAGTTGCACGGAGTATAGCCTCTGGTAGGGGAGTGTGTAGAAGGAACGATCTGAATCGTCAGATCCTAGATCATAAGTCCCGAAACCCCGAGAATCAATCCAGGCCATTCATCTGCGAGGACAGGTGGCAAAGGATCGGGATAGTTTCCATCGGTAAATCGACATGCCCGTGGACAAGTACTCGGGGAAAATCCAAGTGAAAACCCCGACAAGATATGAGCCGTTCAAACCGTAGGGACACGTGGCAGAGGATCCCGAAGAGTCGGAGTTCGGCATATCGGAATTTTCGGGGACAAGAGACCCGGGACAGGATAAGTCGCGATATCCCGAGAAAAGGATCTCAACCGTGGATCCTGGGAGGACGCGTGGCAGGAGATCTGGGCGAGTCGGCATTTGGAGCATCGGGTTTCCAAAGGCAAGGAACTCTTGCATACGGAAATCGCGATCCGTGATTTCCCGACATGATCATAACCATTAATTTGAGGGACGCGTGTCCAAGGATCCTGAAGAGATCGGGGTTCAGCATTTCGGGGTTCTCGGTGACAAGAAACTCACGACAGGAAAAGTCGCGAAATCCCGAAACGCGACGGTCCCACAGCCATAGCATTCTAGCGGAGGACAGGTGTCACTCCATGCCATCATAGGGGGTGGGGATCGTAGACGCCAAAGCAAGGGACAGGTTTCGGAAGACCAAGCTTGGCCGCGAGTCAACACCAAGTGGCATCGGGGATCGGAGGTTCAGGATTTGCGAAGGCCTGTGCATCGCGACATCATAAACCCCGAAACCCCGATGGGTAGCTATAGGGCTGTGGACATATGGTAGTAGGTCCTGTGGATCCGGGAGCTAAACTAAGAGAGCTAATGCGTAGGGAGCGCGTCGGAATTTCGGGGTCACGAGTCTTGGAGGTGGATGAATCTTTACACTAGAAACCCCGAATCCCGATATAGAACCGGGAATTGGCGTTTCGCTAATGCAAGTTGGTGGAGATTTCTCATGTATGGGAGATTAATCCAATTTTTTTTTTTTATTATGATAGTGGGTGTGTTACAAACATCCACAAACCGAACCCTAGGAGATGAAACGCCAGAATATGGGTCCCGTCGGGGTAGATTGGTACATCAATTTCTCGGGGTCGTAACTTTGGCATATTATCTCCGTTTGATGCATATGATACATTTTTAGAAAGATATATCTAAGGATTACAAATGATGATAGTGAATATTATGGTTTGAAACAAACTAATATTTATCAATCGGTTGATGCCCAAAAAACGTCGTTTAGGGCCTCAAAATGGCTCCGGAAGTTCAGGACCTGAAAAACTGCCAAAAATAGTAAATTGTGCTACAATTAAGGAAACTGAAAAACTGAAAGAAACAATGGTGGGGGTCCAAGTGGAACAGGCGGGTGGCCACCAATATCTACCTGGATCATGCAAATACTAAGTTTCACATTAAACACAATCATTCATCTATTTTCCCTAGGTTTTTACTTCGAGGCTCAAGCAGTTTCTCGTGGAAATTTCCCAAGGAAATAGATTTAGTCAATGAGAAAGGTGTTAGAAAAATACTTGTTCACAATATCAATATTCTAGCCTACAAATTTCCCCATCTATCATTTTCCAAAATACTAAGTTCAAAATATTTCATTTACATTAGGGTATCATTAATGACCTCAAACATTCACAGGGATTAAGAACGTAATATACTTATCTGGAGCTAGGAAAATACTGGTAACAACTAAAGGTTGTACCTCTTTCCACCCAACCATAGGCTCAAATTCTCCTTGCGTTTTCACAATTGGGATATTGGTGGCCACCCACCTTTTCCAACTGGTGTTGGGCTCTAAACATGTCCTAAAATTAACCTTAGTTTAACATTAATTTATCAACCCAGGGATTCGTCTTTTATCTCAACAATATCGGCAAAGTTTATGCAGGTAGCCTAAAATCGTGTAGCTAAACCAGATCTGAGTTCATCAACAATCAAGTTCCTCAAACGTTCACCAAAGATTCTAAGAACTAAATGAGATTGAAATCTGATTACTAAGATGCTGTAAAATGAAAGGAACTAATTAATCTAATTGAATTCACTTAACCATAAAGCAGTAATTGAATCTAAGAAAGGACTTGCAGATTTAATCTATTAATCATGAATTCTAATTACTGGAAAGGACATAGCGAATTATTCTATCCGTGGAAAGAAATAAAAACTGTATTCTAATTGGAAGGGACAACTAATGTAACTTTAACGGAAAGGAACAACTATTGCAACCTTAACTGAAAGGAATAGCTAATGTAACTTTAACTGAAAGGAACAACAATTGTAAATCTAAAGAAAAGGAATAGCGCAGGTGAAAATGTGAGGAACTGTCAAGCAACAATCTTCAGAAATGGAAATCATAACAACAATCATGAATACTTAAGGAAATGCCTATATTCTACAAACAATCATTAATTCATTGATACGCTTATGCAATTAAAAGAAATATGAATCACGAAATAGAAATCAAAACTCTTGAACTGATATAATTACAAAACGATATAGTAGCTTCTTCAGACTGGGCCCTCGGTCTTCCGAAGTACTGCTACAAGAAACTCAGAACACAGGGATGATAAAAACACTCAAAACTTTCATTGATCCCATAACTGGTTAAACATTTACAACAACTGCTCACGCAGGGCAAATTCTGAATCTGAATACTTAAAATGCGGTTTTTTCTATATGTTTTTCTAGATCTATTATCTTCTTATATATTACAATAGTTGGGTAAATCAAGCTATCCCGAGGATCGAAAGATCCTCAGGATTGCTTTACTATTATAAAATTACAATATAGCAAATGTATTATCTTCAAACTTCTTTGCGCCTAAAAAGTCTTCAATCTTCAATAGCTTGCGTATAGCCAAAATCTCTTTGGTCATCTTTGGTAGTTATTTGTACAATTCTATAACAAAATCAAACCATTACAATCGTAATTTAGAATCTATTTAATAAAACTTAAATAACAACTCTAAGAGACATATTAATCATGTTCTTTCCTATTTATTCCTAATTAATTGAAAAGTCAATCAGAATGATATCATAAACTGTGGACAAAAAGGAAGATATTTATACCTTTTTCGTAACCCAACATACCCCCCAACTTACCTTCTTTCATGCCCTCATGCAAGCTAGAGTCTTTCATGTAAACCAGTTATGCTGTAGGGAGGAAAAGTGGGTTCACCAGGTCTCCTGAAACCATGGCTTCTTTTGATTTCATCAAAAGCAGCTTCCTGTCTCTTTTTATTAATTTGAAATCCTTCTGGTAAACTTATGGAGGAAACCAGAGGAGAGAGGGATTATACCTACATCCCATCCAAGCAGGTCCTTCCTCCTGGAGTAATTTAGCATATCTTTCTACTCTGAAGGTTGCTGCAAAGAAATTCTTATATCCAAAGGGTTCTCTACTTTTAACCTCATCAGAGGATACATCCCATCTTAACTTGGAGGCAACAAGGGATTCTTCCTTGAATTCTCTAAAATATGTGATACCTGAGCGAATGACATGCAAATGAATAGGAGCCAATGAGTCCACAACTCCTGCCCTTTTCATGAAGGTCTTGTGTCGCATGATGGCTGGGAGGGATTTTGGAGGCTCTCCTCTAATCCAAAGATCTAAATCAGTTTCTCTGTTCATGAACATTTTGTGAGCCTTACCCCATCTGACCTGGTTCCTAGTAAAGGACAGGAATGCCTGAAATTGAATGTCCCCTATGAAGAGGCCAGGGTTGTCTCCTCTAACTTCATCTAAAATGATATTATGGAAATATAATTCACACAGAAGGTATTGTACCTTCTCTTCCTGATCTCTGAAACATGAAATAAATTCTGGAACAGTAGTAAAGGAAATGGGTTTACCTGCTCTGATGGCCTTTACACTCAACAATAAATACCACTCCAGCAAGAATAAAACATAATTAGTGGCAGGGGCTCTGCAATTGATGGCATCAGAATAAACATCACATATGTGTTTGATTTGCTCCAAATCTTCTTCCAATTGAGTTTGCACCTTTTTGGTCTTCTCTTGGGCTCTGGTAAGCGCAGTATAAGTTTCTCCCTCTATTGGTTTCATATCTTTCAATTCATTGACAAACCTTTGATATTCAGTCCTAGTCACCATTTCCTGTTGGTGTTGGACCAATGCTTGTTGTTCTTGTGTAAGTTCTGCTCTTAGTCTATCGGTGATGATACTTTGTGCCTGATATTGAGATGTTTGGTGTTCTTCCATAACACTCATCTCCTCTCTGGATTGAATCAATGCTTGCTGGGCTTGTTCCAATTCTTCTTTTAGCTCATGAATGATGGCACTCTGTGCCCGAGATTGGGATGTTTGATATTCAATCATTTTTTCTCTGGAGTGAATTAGTGCTTTCTGGGTCTGTGCAAGCTCTGCCTCAAGTCTATCCATGATAATGCTCTGTTCTTGAAATTTCCTTGTTGTCGTCAATAATTCACCTTTGTTTTGAGTCAGGGTTTGCTGGGACTGTAGTAGTTCTTCCTCCAGTCTCCTAATAGTAGCATTTTTCTCAAAAAGTTGAACTATTTCCTCTAAAACTAGAGTATCTATCTATATCTCAGTATCATCCATCTCTTTTGTTTCTTTAGGAATTACATCTTCATCCTGAACTGTTGTTTCTTCTACCATTAATTCCTCAGGATCTGTCTATATTCCTATAGAAGTTGTACTAGCTGCTTTCTTAGGAAGAGGGTTTCTTCCTTGCATCCTGCCCCTTTTGTTTTTCTTTCTCTTGTGGACCTTGTCTGCTAGTTCCAACTATTTTCTCAACTCTTTGATAATCTCCTTGATGTTTTCCACTTTCTTCTTTAATCTTACAACCCTCTTAGCCTTCTTCTTCAACACTTTGTTTTCTTTCTTTAATTTCCTAATTCGTTTTTGGATTTTGGCTGATTTTTGTCTATGGGGGATCTCGAGGTCTTCTTCATTTTGTTCAGCAGATGGTTGTCCTTCTTCTTCTTCTAAGTGCTCTGTCTATTCAAGGGGGTTTCTTTCTTCAAAAATAAGTTCCTCCTGTGCTGTGTCATCTGGAAAGGACATTTCAGTGTCAGGAAAGTCTTCAACAAGTTTTGAAGAGGAACCTGGTTCTGGTTCTTTTTCCAGATTATGTTCATCCCTGTTAGTTGAGGTTCCTAAGTTCCCCAGAACTTGAGCCATTTCTATATCATAACTCTTAAAAAAGTGTTTTTCCATGTGATTTGATGCAGGTTGGGTGTTTCCCTAATTATCTTTTTGTGTTGTCTGCCCTGCTTGGTCAATGTCTTGAGTATTTTCCTGTAAAGGCTGCTCCATGACATTCTGAGGTTCTTTAGGGTGCTCTGTTGCATCCTGAACTGCTTCAGTTAATTCCCAGATTTGTTTGCTTCTCTTCATTGTCCTAGGGGGGGATCTAAGAGCAACCATTGTTCTCTTCCTTCTTTTTGTTACTTCCTGTGTCTATGAGGTCTAGGCCTAAGTAGTTTGAGCAGGGTCTAATTCAAATTCAGTTTGGGGCACTAGAGTTTCTCTTTGGGTGGTAGTTGCCTGCTCCAGTTGTGGAGCTCTACTGGCCTCAATAATTTGAGTAGGTTCTGCTTCAATTTTAGTCTGAGGTGGTGAAATATTGCCCTCACTGGTTTGGCCAGGTTCTGGTTCAACTTCAATCTGGGGTGGTGAAATATTTCCCTCCATGGTTTGGGCAAGTTCTAGTTCAACTTCAATCTGAGGTGGTGAAATATTGTCCTCACTGGTTTGGGCAGGTTCTGGTTCAACTTCAGTCTGAAGTGGTGACATATTGCCCTCAATGGTTTGGGCAAGTTCTGGTTCAGCTTCAGTCTGAAGTGGTGAAATTTTCCTTTGGGTGGTGGTCGCCTGCTCCAATTGTGGAGGTCAATTGCCCTCAATCAAAGTTTCTCATGTCAACTGAGTTTGACTCAGTTCTTTATCCACTATCAATTTAACTAGCTTGTGATGGCTAATAAAAACAATAGGGTCTTTGTACTTTTGTTTCCTTAGAGCGACTTCATGTAATACAATATCTAGGAAGAAAGGAAGGTTAAGTACTAACCGTTGCTTCAAGGATGTCAGCAATTTAAGATGGCATGGTTGAATTACATCGTACCATCCATCGCAGGTGATGTAGCGCTGAACTATCCCCGCCAATTCCTTCCATGGTTCACTGAGGGTATTAGGATTTAGTCCTTTGCCTTTTTTGTCGAATTCTTCCCCCGGTTCTGTGAAATATTCCACAGCTTCCCTCAGCTTCGTGTATTTCCCTGTCCATTGACTACCTGTGTTAGAGAGGCCTGTGACCTCTGTTATGATTTCCGAGGTGACTGGTATTCGTATACCCTACACCATAGAGATTTCACCTTGAAGGTTTTGAAATAATTCTAGTGTGACATTTGTGTCATCTCCTTGCAAGTGGTTGAAGTATTTTGTCCACCCTAGGCGATGTAGGATTTTTCTCACCTGTTCAGTAACCTGGAGTAATGTCGGCTCTCTGCGCACACTTCTGCCACCCATATTTCTTTGAGAAGAAAGAATGACTATCGTTCCTGCTTACAAATTTGGTTAGACTAGCTTTGGAAAAATAGATGCCAGAAATGGAAAATATCAGCGACGACAATTGTATAAAAATGTGGTTTTGTATTAATTGCAATCATTACGGCTAGTCAGGAAGTGTGCCGAGCATCCCCCTCATTAATGTAGAGGTCGTCCTCGACTGTCAGTGTAGGTGGAATCCATGAGTGCGGGTACTCTCAGATAAGAGGTAATGATTGCGTCGTCGCTGCCGATAGGGATAATCAAATATAATTATCAAAAAGACACATGCCACCAAAAATCATTTAAACGATAGGCATTTGATGTGTGGAATTTAAAAAGTTAGTACACCTATGTGCAAAAATGATTTATGGAGAAATAAATCGAAAATAGGTTAAATTTGTTCATGATATATATATTTTTTAAATAATCCACATAACATAATACTGTTACTTTTCCCAGTGATTAAGTATAACTGATATGATAGCCTCATTTTGAAGGAGATCTAGAGACACGCAAAACTTGGTATTTTGAGATAATCTTCCATACCATAGGCAGAGCCACTGCTACCTGCAGGCGTTCATAGCCTCGACAGGGTTGCCTTTTAACCCATAGATGAGCCTGTATCCTTCATAAACATACAAATCATCTTTTTCTAAAAAGACCATTATCCTGGTTTGGTAGCCAGATGGTGATAATGCCACTCACTAGATTGTAACGTAAGTGAACAAGTCAGCTCGTGATGAGACCTCTTTTCCTTTGAAAAAAAGTGTCAAAGGCCATTACCCTGGTGTGGTAGCCATAGTGGGAATGTCACTTTCATTAGTATCCTATGATCGTGGTAGGTTGGCTCGTGATGAGACCCCCTATTCTTTTATGAAAAAGAGATTCTTATTACATATTTTTTTTTATTTGTATTTTTGTTTTGTCTTTAATAAATATTTGAATTGTCTTTTCCCAAGAAGACCATTATCCTAGTTTGGTGACCAGATGATGATAATGCCACTCACTAGATTGTAACGTAAGTGAACAATCCAGCTCGTGATGAGACCTCTTGTCCTTTGACAAAAAAGTGTCAAAGGCCATTTCCCTGGTGTGGTAGCCAAAGTGGGAATGTCACTTATGTTAGTATCCTATGATCGTGGTAGGTTGGATCGTGATGAGACCCCCTATTCTTTATGGAAAATTTTATTATATTATATATATGTTTTTTTTTTTGTGAGTGTTTATTTAGGGAGGCTCATCTACTCCTTAAGAGTAAGGGATGGTATAAGGAAGTATAGAGATGCCAAGTAAAAGTGTGTTGAAGACCCCTTATAATATAGAGGCAGAATATCATTCAGGTGTATTTGTATATATGAGGGAAAGGAACAACTTATGGTGGTGATTGATTATGAACAAGGTTTAAGATATTTCAGAGAGATTATTCCAAAAAAATATTTTTGATAAGGTGTGAGGGATCATCCACAAAATAATGACAGATCATTGTAATGACGATTAGAAACAGTGCTAGTGAGAATTAATTGATGAAAGCTGCACTTACGGAGGAATGGATAGCATTTGAATAGTAAATAAGGGAACATCAATTGTGCGAAAAAGGAACAATAGTTGTTCCATTCAAAAGGGAAACAACGGGCGCACGAAAAAGGAACAACAATTTTTCCATTCAAAAAGGAACAATGGGCATGCAAAAAAGGAACAACAGTTGTTCCATTCAAAAATGAATGGCAGGCACGCGAGAAAGGAACAAAAGTTGTTCCATTCAAAAAGGATCAGTAGGCGTGCGAGAAAGGAACAACAATTGTTCCATTCAAAAAGGATCAACAAGCGCGAATATGTAAAAGACAGAGTCCGTGTGATGAAACAAAATAGGAGTATGGAACATAAAAATGTGCTAATTGTAATTATCTGTCCTGATTCTTGTTTCCTATATGAATTTTTATAAAACAAACTAAAAAAACTAAGCACTCAGTTGGAAAACTATGTACAATATGTACAATATAAATAGAATGCATCATTTATGGAGTTGGGGTGGCTGGGTTACCTTCCCAGCCAGCCAAAATCTGCACCATAGGGTCTTTACTTACTTCTTGATAGAAATAATTTTTTGAAGGTGGCTGGTGGTAAAGTCACAGCTGGTGTCCATTGAACAGAAAGGGTGATCCAGACCCATCGATGGTGCTCAAGGTAACCATTCCATTATCATGGACTTCATTAATTTCATATGGCCCTAGCCATCGTGTCTGTAATTTCCCAGGAAAGTCTTGAAATCTGGAATCATAGAGGAGTGCCCGGTCACCTTTCTTGAATGATTTCTTATTGATATGCTTGTCGTGCCAGGTTGTTCTCTGTCGCTCGATAACAACTGTGTGATCCATAACAGACAAGAATGCTTCATCCAATTCGTTGAGTCACTGAAGGCGTTGTTTATGTGCTTCTTTTAGATTTAGTCTAATTTCTTGGGCCATTCTTAGGGTCTTGATCTCGAATTCTATTGGGAAGATGGGTTCTTTACCAGACTAGATGATAAGGAGAGTAGCCAGTGGTGTTATGCCGGGTTGTACGATAATCCCATAAGGCATTTGGGAGCTCAGTAGCCCAATTCTGTCGGTTTGTTGAGACAGTCTTCGTCATAATTGTCTCTAGGACCTTATTGGTGCTTTCTACTTGCCCGTTTGCTTGTGGGTGGTATGGAGAAGTAACTCTGTGCTTGATGTGATAGTTTTCCAGGGTGGCTGTGATTCTATGGCCTATAAATTGTGACCCTCCATTAGTAATTATTTCTCTGGGTAGTCCATACCGTACAAATAATTTAAAAATGAATTTGATGACTACTTCTTCTGTTGCATTTGGTAAGGCTTCCGCCTCTACCCATTTGGTCATGTAGTCCGTTGCAATGCGAATATAGGCCTTTTGATCTAAATTTGGATTAAAGGGGCCGACGAAGTCCAGTGCCCATCTTTCAAATGGTTCTACAACTAGTTGTGTTTTCAAGGGAATTTCATCAGCCTGACCTGGTTTCCCCATCCGCTGGTAGCTGTCGCATGTTTGGACATATTTCTTGGAATCTCTGAATATTGAGGGCCAATAATAGCCCATCTATAAGATTTTATGTCCAGTCTTGTGGTCTGCAAAATGCCCCCCACATGGCTCGTCATGTCCTGCTTTCAGTATGTTATAGATTTCGTCCTCTCGTGCACATCGCCGGATCTGGAGATCAGCTCCTGTGTGGAAAAGATATCCATTGATCCAAGTGAACCGTACACTACGCTTGACAATTAGTCATCTTTCCCTGGATGATAAATGTGTTGGTAATCTTCCCGCTGCTAGATAGTTTGCTACATCAGCGTACCAAGGTGGTTTTGTGTCGACAACAAACATATTCTCATCCGGGAATTAATCCTCAGCTGTTAATGAGTCGTCTGTTTTTGGGAATCGGGACAGGAAGTCTGCGACAAGATTTTCTCTCCCAGGTCGATCTTTGATGGTAATATCAAATTCCTGCAATAATAACAACCATCGAGTGACCCGTCCATTAGTAATTGGTTTATTAGCTAGATATCCTATGGCAGAATGACCAGTATACAAGATAACTGGATAGCCTATTATATAATGACGAAATTTAGTTATGGCATGTATAACAGCTAAGAACTCTTTCTATGTTACTGTATAATTGAGTTCGACTAGAGTTAGATTCTTGCTAATAAAGTAAATGGCATAGGGTTTCTTTTCTTCTTCCTGTCCCCGAACAACGCCTATGGCAATGTCTGAGGCATCGATGGAAATTTGAAAGGGTATTTTCCAATTAGGTCCTCTCAATACTAGCGCTGTTGAGATCAATTTCTTGAGTCTTGCAAAATCCACGTCACATTTTTCAGACCATTTAAATTCTACATTACCAGTTAAAGCATGTAGGGGTGCAACATTTTTTGAAAAATTTGGCATAAATCTACGGTAATATCCTGAAGCACCAAGGAAACTACGTACCTCAGTTTGTGTGTGTGGAGTAGGTAGATTAAGTATTACCTCGATTTTTGCTGGGTCTACTCTAATTCCATCTGCAGAAATGTAATGCCCTAATACCACACCTTCTGTCATCATCATGTGACATTTTTCGTGGCTTAAGCATAACCTGGTAGCGATGCACCATTAGAATACCTTCTCCAGATTAGTCAAGGCTTGATCGAAATCGTCGCCATACGAGGTAAAATAATCCATGTAGACTTCGAGCCCTTCGCTAATCAGATCACTGAATATGCTTAGAATGGCCCTTTGGAATGTAGCTGGAGTGTTACAGAGTCCGAAGGGAAATACTTTGTAGGCAAAGGTACCCCAGGGACATGTGAATGTCGTTTTATCCTGATCTTCTGGGGTAATTTGGATCTGATTGTAGCCACTGAAACCGTCTAGGAAAGAGAAGAATTTCTTCCCTGCCAAGGTATCCAGGACCTGATCGATGAAAGGTAATGGAAAATGATCTTTTTGAGTAGTTTTGTTTAGTTCCCTGTAATCAACGCAGATTCGTCACTTCCCATTTTTCATTGGGACGTTGACTAATGGGGAAACCCATTGACTATCTAAGATAGGGTATATAAAATCTGCATCCAACAGCTTTTGTAGCTCTTCTTTAACAATATCTCTGAGGTGGGGGTTCAGTCTTCTTTGTGGTTGTCAGATAGGTCGAGAGTATTTTTCAATATAAATGTGGTATGTGTAGAGTTGTGGATCAATACCTTTCATATTAGAGTATTCCCAGGAAAAATCTTGTTGGTATTTAGAGAGAGTATGGATTATCTTTTGTTGTTGTTTCTCTTCCAGGTTGGCATTAATGTTTAGAGACTTTCCTGGTGCGATCTTAATAGATTTTCTATTGTGAACAACGGTAGTTGGAATTTGTTGTTCCATTAGATCCTCCAGCGGGTCTTCCTGTGCTTCACAGTCTAGAACAACTTGGAGCATCTGTCATGTCAGGTTACTTATAGTGGTTGGGTTGTTAATAAACCCACTGATTACATCATCTTCTAGCTGATTATTTTGCTTGAGGGATTCTTCCATCATTAGTGGGGCACGCAGATCCTTCTTTGGATATCATGGAGGTGGCAATTGCAGATATACGATCATTGGACTAGGTTTGGCTGGAGGGTATAAGATGAGATTCCTTGTAACACCTCCTCTCGCAATTGTCATTGTACCTGATCGAAAACCTATGTATGCATCAGCTATTGCGAGCCACGGTCTGCCCAATATCAGTGGATTCCCTTCAAGTCCACCTTTTGGGTTGATGATGAGAAAATCTGTGGGATATTCCCAAGAATCAACTGAAATGGCTATATCATGTAGTGTGCTTAGTGGTTTGACCACTGATCGATCGACCAATTGCAACATAATCAGGGTTGGGTCGAAAGAGTGAAATCCTAGGGAATTGCAGGTTTCCATAGTTAGAATGTTGATGGCCGCCCCCAAATCGACTAAGGTATTTGGAAAGGAACAACCCTGAATCTATACTATCACTATGGGGTTCCCGGGATATGCATATTTAATTGGTGCTTCTCTACCCAAAATTAGATCAGATAAGGCTCCCATTACATGAACTGTTGATGATGAATTTTTGATTTTTCTAACGGGATTTCTCCCACATAACTCCTTGATTGTCTTTGCGTAGATCGATATGTCTTGTAGGGCTTGCAGGAGTGGAATCTTGATATATAAATTCTTGAGTTCCCCTACAAATTCGAAGTCAGGATATACGGTTGGTTTCACTATCATCAGTCTTTAGGGGAACGGAGGGGAGGGCATTGTATCTTTATCAGAGTCTTGTGATTCGACTGTGTCCCTCCCTTGCCTGATTTCTTCTATTATTACCATAGTTGGAGGTGTTATTGCTGGTTGTTTTTCATTCCCTTGTTCTTGGGGAATGTCATTTTGTTCGAGAGAGATGATATGCCCCGATCTTAACCGAAGTTCATTGCACCCTACTGAATTGATTTCCCCTTCTCCACTTTCCATGATCTGGATGAGCTGAGCTGGCCTGTTATTGGGATTCGGGTGGGGTTGGGAAGGTAATTGAGGGTGCAATTGTGATTGGGGCAATGGGAGTGGAGTCTGTAATGGAGGTTGGTTTTGAAAGGTCATCCCCATAGGTTGGTTATTCATCCCCATGGGGCGCTGCCAGTTCTGGTTCCAATTTGAGTTTTGGGCAGTCAAGTTAGGCCATTGTGGAGGGTAGGTATTATTCAAATTTTTCCAGGATGGGGTGGTGTATTGTGAATTTGGCCAATTGGAACTTTTAGTTGGTTGATTTTGCCAGTTGGGGTTTGTTGCAGACTGGTTTTGCCAAGTGGGGATTGCAAGTGGGTATTGCTGGGGTTGCCAGTTCTGATTAGTAAATGGCTGGCCCTACCATGTGATGCCAACATTCTGCTGTTGATTATACTGTCCAGGATTCTGCTGTTGATTGTACTATCCAGGAAAGAAAGAGGAAGAGTCCTGAAATGTATTTTGAGGCCGAGACTGCCACTGACAACACTGAGCCATCCGATATAATGGTTCTGTTTCTTCTTCTGCCTCTTTGAATACAACTTTTAATCCAGGAAGTGATGGGTAGTCTTCTGTGTCGTGATCCTTGGCGCAAATAGCATAGACCCGAACTATATCCATGGGACATTCTCTTGGACCTTGTTTCTTTCTACACCTGTGGAAAAATATTGCCAAGGTTTGTTCTACCTCTACCTTTTTCTATTTGGCCTGCAATACATCCAATTGTGTAGTAAGAGTGCTCAAAATATCTGTTTTAAAGTTTTCTAGGAGATTACCGACTTTAGCTCGTGTGACACCCCCGCTAGAGATATTGTTATTTCTTGTGAGGGACATTCACATTCCTGACCTGGTCCGTGTACTTCCTCATGAGCACCTGATACACAATAAAACAATATCTTCATAAGTCTCTTGATAAATGTCACCTTTCCCCATTAAATTCAATGTTTCTACCCATTCATCTTTCATACCCTTGATCAAAGTTTCTTTGAGTACTAGCCCTGGTAATGTGCCATAGGGTGATCTTTGCAAATTATACTGAAATATTTCGACATATTCTTCCAATGATTCATTTTCTTTCACAGTCATTTGAAAGATTTCATCTTTTAGGTCTCTGGTTCTGCAATAATCCTGATATTTTAGCAAGAAGGTTTGTTTCATCTGGTCCCATGAATTGATGGTTCCACCTCCCAATCCCATGAACCAGCGTAGGGCTACTCCCTTCAGGGTAGAGGGGAATAGTTTTGATTTTTGGGGTTCAGAGGTGTAGTCATACCCTCTACATAGGACATCAAATTCAAATAGGAATGCATCCGAGTCTTATGAAATCAATCCATGGAAGGTTGGCAAGTTTTGTAAGGGAATTGCTTTCATGGGGGCATTGGCAACTGGGTCAACTATTGGATACTCCAACGTGGAGGTCTGGGGTTGTTGTTGATTTGTTTGTGCCATTTGTTCGAAGATGTGCCAAAAATTTTCAGGAGGTTCTTGATCCGGGTATTCTATTTGAAATTGTTGATTATTTGGTCTTCCTAGGGTTTTGATTGCACTCCCTCTATCTGGGATTTCGGATATGGCTCCTTCTTTCGCAGGAGACTCAGGATTAGGTGGTGGTGGTGGGTATGCCTTGGCAACCCCGCTAGTTTCTCCTATTCCCTCCTCCATATTATTAGAGTTTCCCTCTTCTAAGGGGTTGAGCGGTGGAAGATCTGAATTCTGAAAACTCTACTCGGTCTCTTCATATTTTCTATGGATCTCAGTGTGGGCCGTAGTTGGTGAAACTATTGCCTGAGGGATTCGGGTGGGTCCTTTCCTGGGTCCAACCGAAGCTTGAGATTCACCCTTTTTGATGATTTTGTCTATAAAAGTGCTTCTTCCATGGATCACTGAACCTTGGGTTTTGGTATTTTTTGGTGGGGGTTTTGGTTTTTCAAGATCCTTATTTCTAGTCATACACACTTCTCACAACAACAAAAGAAATTTCAACAAAAGAAACACCTATGAAACCTTTTAAGTGTCAACTGGAGGTAAGCGTTGGCATAAGCATTTTACTTATTGCCTACATAGGTTCTTACCTTCCGTCTTCAATACCTGGTCCTCCAGAGACACAACCTATGCTACCTTTGACATTCTCCCCAGAAACGATGCCAAAATGTTGGGCTCTAAAGATGTCCTAAAAACAACCTTAGTTTAACATTAATTTATCAACCCAGGGATTCGTCTTTTATCTCAAGAATATCAACAAAGTTTATGCAGGTAGCCTAAAATTGTGTAGCTAAACTAGATCTGAGTTCATCAACAATCAAGTTCCTCAAACGTTCACCAAAGATTCTAAGAACTAAATGAGATTGAAATCTAATTACTAGGATGCTGTAAAATTAAAGGAACTAATTAATCTAATTGAATTCACTTAACCATAAAGTGGTAATTGAATCTAAGAAAGGACTTGCATATTTAATCTATTAATCATGAATTCTAATTACTGGAAAGGACATAGCGAATTATTCTATCTGTGGAAAGAAATAACAAATGTATTCTAATTGGAAGGGACAACTAATGTAACTCTAATTGAAAGGAACAACTACCACAACCTTAACTGAAAGGAACAACTAATGTAACTTTAACTGAAAGGAACAACAATTGTGAATCTAAAGCAAGGGAACAGTGCAGGTGAAAATGTGAGGAACTGTCAAGCAACAATCTTCAGAAATGGAAATCATAACAATAATCATGAATACTTAAGGAAATGCCTATCTTTTGCAAACAATCATTAATTCATTGATACGCTTATGCAATTAAAAGAAATCTGAATCATGAAATAGAAATCAAAACTCTTGAACTGATATAATTACAAAATGAGACAGTAGCTTCTTCAGACTCGGCCCTCGGTCTTCTGAAGTACCGCTACGAGAAACTTAGAATGCAGGGATGATAAAAACACTCAAAACTTTCATTGATCCCATAACTGGTTAAACATTTACAACAACTGCTCACACAGGGAAATTCTGAATCTGAATACTTAAAATGCAGTTTTTTCTATATGTTTTTCTGGACTTATTATCTTCTTATATATTACAATAGCTGGGTAAATCAAGCTATCCTGAGGATCGAAAGATCCTCAGGATTGCTTTACTATTATAAAATTAAAATATAACAAATGTATTATCTTCAAACTGCTTTGTGCCTAAAAAGTCTTCAATCTTCAATAGCTTGCACATAGCCAAAATCTCTTTGGTCATCTTTGGCAGTTATTTGTCCAATTCTGTAACAAAATCAAACCATTACAATCGTAATGTAGAATCTATTTAATAAAACTTAAATAACAACTCTAAGAGACACATTAATCATGTTCTTTCCTATTTATTCCTAATTAATTGAAAATTCAATCAGAATGATATCATAAACTGTGGACAAAAAGGAAGATATTTATACCTTTTTCGTAACCCAACAACTGGCTCAAAACAATTTTCTGGCAATTTTGGCAACTTTACTATTTTTAGCAGTTTTTAACTTCTGGGGCCAATTTGAGGGATTAAATGGAATTTTTTCACTATAGGGAACCTCAATGATAGTTGAAGGATATTATTTATCCCCCCTAAATGAATCTCCTCGTCAATACCTTTCCAGCGAGCTATCGTGCACCCTAAACGAAGATTGTATGCAAAAGTTACGACCCCGAGAAGTTAATGTACTAACTTACCCCAACGGGGCCCACATGAATTTTGGTGCTTCATCTCCTAGGGTTACGTTTTTGGATGTATAGGGTTTTGTAATTCATCCTTATTTTAAAAATTCCTTCAAAGCCTCATTGTACTCATCTTCTTGTGAATGAGCATAGTTGTTACATCTTTTCTCAGAGATAAGTTGTCACCATTCTAGCAAGCTTGTTTTCAGTTTGCATTTTATAGTTTTCAACATATTTCTTATTTGATAGAAGTCAAGTTTTAATGTATCTATGTTATTTTTCACTGTGTCTCTGTGTTAACATTATAAATCCATGTTTTCTTTTTGTTCCGCTCATAAATCCGGATCAGTGGTATTAGAATGGTCTGCTCCTTGTCATTTTTTAATGCATGTCCCCGACGTGGTCAGGGTATAGAGAGTTGGGTCTCGAGATTCTTTATCTTGAGGAAAAATGATCTCATAATCCCAAGAGACCACCCATAGCGGGCGGAAATAAATACGACAAGACATGATATCCTTTCAAAATGTTGCTCGAGGAAGCTCTCGAGTGACAAAGGAACGAGATGATGGACAACTTCACACAAATCCTTCGACGACTGTCGAAAAGTGATGCATCCACCTCAAGTAGAAGTGGAACCCCCTTCAAGGTAAAAATCAATTTTTATATTCCTATATTTGAAGGTCAAACAGATACAGATGTTGTAGATAAATGGTTAAACCTTCTAGAAGGTTATTTTTCTGTCCACAATTTTCTGATAGAGAAAATATTATATTTGCGCTCCTCAAGGCCGTCCCCCATGTCAAATATTGGTGGGAGACTTTCTGTGAGAAAAATGAAATAGAAGGATCCACATTATTTGCATTTTCACCCACTTGGGATCCTTCATGGATTATATTAAGGAACAATACTACCATGTTGGAAGTTACGACGACTTGTATACAAGATGGACCACACTGTGGCAGGAAATAGACCAAACAGTCCCAGAGTTCACCAATGTCTTCCATACTGACACAGACCCCCTACCTCTGCCTCGGCAGGGTCCATTGACCTCCTGGTCAAGGATCCTTCTTATTCCCTTGAGCCGAAGCGACTCCTTTATTTCCCATTGGAACCTTCATGCAAATATATCCACAGGTCCTCTTTATAAGTTACGCCCATGCAAACAACACTAGGCACGGACCTCCACTCCATGTGACCAGCCAATGTAACCAGGATCTTCACCCGAAAAGGTATTTTGGGTTTCATGAATTTGCAATTTCTGTTGTGAGTCCCTCCAATTCCTTCAATCCATGAAACCCCAAAATGGGATAACAGGCCCTCAACTCCTCCTTTATGTCTCAACCATATGACCTCAGTCAAGTCCTGGGGCCTCACTCCTAAGCACATTGGGATTTCTCGAATTATGAAGTTGTGATGCAACTCTTCCTCTTTTCTTGATGAATGAATTCATGATGCCTTAGATCAATGGTCCCAGTTCCTCCACGATTCATCGGTCCAGATGGCATCGAGATTTCACAACTCGCGAATCCTCGAGTTGTAACTCTTCCACACCACCAACTCTCGAAATGTTGAAATTCGAAACCACAAGATCAATGACTCCCGTTGATTTAGATCTAACGACGACTATTCCTCTTGATATTGCGAGTGTTGAAAGACACTCGGCCTTAAATTCTCTGTTGATCCACTCGATCCAATGGTCCATGGAAAATCGGTGATTCTCCCTTCGAGAATTTCAACCGTCCGTTCAAACTTTCAATGACTTCCAACCAAAGAACTCAACATCTTTTCTTTCTGAACTTAACTTCTGTGAGGTGACTTCAGACCTCATCCTTCCTTCAAACTCTTTAAAGTCTCAACCCCTCCTGAGCTTATACTTTGTTGCAAACTTAGATATTTCTAAGGAATTCTTTCCTCTGCACCTCCCGAATTTTGAGTCAGCGAAATGCTGATCTCCCTGCCACATGTCCTCTTCTGATGGACGAATCTGATGATTTTGAGACTTCACAAACTCCACTCTCATGTGCACTATCTAAGGGTTTAACCCTCACACACCTTCCTCTGGATCTAATGGATGTTGGTCCACGCGCTAGATCCGATGGGTCAGATATGTTCCTCCTCCTACGCTCTCTCCCGGGTGTCTGGACGCAGATTTGACGGTCCAAATATTCTTTCCTACAATTGATCCTATGGTTGTTGTGCTCCTCCTCCTGAGATTTGGATTTATTCCCTGACTTGGAAGATTTCAAATGTTTCAAAGGTATCGGACTTTGATTTATCTCCTATGAGCCCTTGCAACATTGGGTCTCGCCTGCATTCTGGAAACGCTATCCTTTCTGATCTTTGTCTATGGCTTGGACCTCGAAGTGTCTCGGCCTCTTCTTCTCCTTTATGTTGGAACTTTGTGCACAAAGGCACTATTCCTCCTGAGCTTTGCTTGTTCAAACCTCTAAGGGACTCGAATCTTGTCTCTCCCCTCAAAGGGGAATTTGATGCCCTCCTGGAAACCTCCTGCTCAAGCACACCTTGCTGAGCCAACAAAGTATTTAAAAAATCTGTGAGTTTCTTTCTCCTTGACACTTCCCTTGTCTCTGAGCTCGAAATAGAGTTCTTCTTGTGCACTCTTTTCACATGCTCAATTCCCACCTGGTATAGCTTCACAGAATCCTCAATAATTCTATTTTATCTTCTCTGTGCCCTCCTCTGTACAGTCTCACCTCCAAGGTGTTCATCAACCTTGAGGCTTCTCCCTTGAGTTCATGATTCCTCTGGTGCACCCTCCTGGCACGTCTTTTCCTGAATTCCACAGAACTTAGATGTGCACTCATGCACTAGCTCATAGAACCCTCAGTACTATGTCATGGAACCCCTTATATGAAGCCACAAAGAACCCAGACTAAAATCCAAGAAACTCACAGAAAGATAAATTCTATCTATCCCTACAGATGGAATCTAACATACATATACATCATAAAAACACATAAAAGACATTCATAAAACACATGGAAACAAACAAATATTCTCATGCAGGAAAACTACTCTTTGTATTAATCTCAGAATGCCTATACAATGTGTTCAAGCTCCGACTACAATAGAGTCTCACTCTCTCTTTTCTCCCTCTCTAACATAATCTCTCAAAACTAATTAATTCTAGATACAAAGATCTTTTTTCTTCAAAAGAGGGGCTCATCGAGCCTTTCCCTCCAAGCTACCTACTCTCATTAAATTACAATGAATTACATTTAATGGTTGTCTAGTCTGAATCAGATCTAGATATGCATCCTTACAAACATTTAAATCAAAATTCAAATTTTGAAATGAGGGTTGACACCTCTCTCTCTCTCCTCCATCGAATGCACACTTGATGTGCTGGTTGGCTGGCACATTGCTGGGTGAAGTGATGCTCCTGCATCATACTCCACTGCTGCAAAAAATTCATGAGCTCCTACTCATGAGCTTCCCAGTTCTGCTATTGAAATCCACCTGGATCCCAAACTGTTCTTTGGAGATGTCCATATGCTCCACTGTTTTGTTGCTGCTACTGTTGCTTCTTCTCTTTTGATATGGCATGATTCCTTCTTCAGTTTAGCTTCTGCTTCCTGGAATTTTCTACTTCTGACCTCAACATCAGCCTTCTTATCTTCTCAATAACCTCGTCCAGCTACTCCAATGGATGGGTCTCTTGAAGTCTTCTCTCCTGCACTTCCTTCTTTGTAACGGGTATATCAAATGGATCCCCCTTTCTATTTTCATCTCCCCTTGTGGTACTAAGTCGCCACTCTACTGCAGACTCCAATCCTGCAGTATCCTTTTGACTGATTTTATGCTCAGTCACTTCCTTTGATAGAATAGATTCTGTCATTTCTCCTATTGGCATATTTCCAGCTTCTTCCAGTTGCTCCCCGGAGTGGAATTATGATTCATCTCCTGCTACAGGCTTCAATGCTGTAGTCATCTCCTGTCCAGCTTCCTGGCTGAAATTTTTGAGCAATTCTGTTGAATGCTCTTCTCCCAAAATACGCATGACTGTCTTCTCATGGCAGTCATCTAGTGGCTCTAGATGCTTCAACCAATCCTCCAACATCTCTAACTCCTTCTCCCATGGAGTGAACATATTATCTGTGTGCTCTTATTCCTTTATAATAGTCATTGTTGGTTGTCCTTCTCCTATTGCGGCACCTGCAACATGTGTTGTGGCCTTAACTGGGCTATCTGGAAGGAATACCTCAATTCCTCCAATGATCAAAATGTATTTCCGATCCTCCTCCATCAACTCTCCTTGCTTATCCAAACTCACCTCTGAGTTCATGAGACTATCAAACAGTTTCATTTGCTCTCCCTTGCCCACCTAGCAATTTGGGATTCCTGTCTTGCCCATCTGGCAGTCTATGAGATCCTCCAATTATCCCATCTCATTGCACACCTAGAAATATGAACTTTATTCATTGCTCACCTGGAAGTTTCCGAGACCCTTCTCTGATCTCTTCTCCTCATCATCACTGAGATTTCTCCAAGCTTCTGGCTCACAAATATGAACCATCTTGTCTTCACCTCTGAGGCTTTTAACATACCTCAACCACATTCTCAACAGCCTCTGTTGTGCTCTAGCCAACAATTTCTTGACTGGCCACTTCACCTTCTTATTCATGGGCCATTCATACACCCAATGCACCTTTGCATCTTGTTGCATCTTAAATGCAAGATTCTCCATCTATGCTCTTATCTCACTGAGCTCTTCATATATCTCAGCCTTGATTTTCAGTTGGCGGTCTTCTCTTGGAACACGTTCATGGCCTTCAATAGTGATCTAAAATTGAAGAAGACTTGAAAACTTGAAAAATTATTGCAAGTGAAATGTTATGTGTTTAAAGCAAATGGATCAGTTTGCAACACATAAATTAAGGATTACTTATGCAAATTACACATAGACAACAGCATAATGATTGAACATAAGCACATAAACACAACAATTTGATAAAGGAGTTCACCCCTCTTATGGGCTACATCTCCTGGTCCAGCTTCCAATGGTTTATTATTATTAATTGCTCAAAATTTCTCAAAAACATGTCTTACAATGCTCAAACTGACAAACCAACTGCTCCAATGGATTCCCAGCGTCCCAAAACCCCTGTCTGGGCTCTTTCGGCACATCAATCGGTCGAAAAATGAGAAGGATAGGCCTCCTGGAAGTCTCCTTCTTCAACTTGTTGTCTCTGGTTCTACAATTCGCACCCTTCTTGAATGAACCTGGTTCACACGCTCTTTTAAGCGCAAAAACCCAGCACCAGGCGCAACCGCGCCAACGGTGCAAACCGTAGAATGGTTAAGGGCACGCCAACCCCTAACCGCCTCGGCACCTGGGCGTATGGCACATATGACCGTAGTTTTGGAAAATAGGTGGTTAATCCATTGAACCGCTCCAACTGTGTAACTCCCACGCTCCAACTCGTGGGCACATGGCATTACAAACATACAACCCCGCGACCGGGGGCTCCACACATTACAAACCCCGCGCGCATTATAATACACGATTATATGAAAGTTTAAAAGCCACGGGAAATGTGTTTAACCCGCGCGCAAACCGTTTGAACTCTGCGCAAAGGTATGGTCATATTACATTGCCACAACCACGGGCCGGGGCTTAGCCCCGGTCCGACCCCTCACCCAATATACAAAAGGGTAAACTTAAATATTTTCAAACCCGCATTCATAACAAGGAATATACGGTGGCCCATTGGCTGGGCGGTTGTGCGAAGTCGTTAAGTGTGGGGGAGGTCCGGGGGTCGAACCCCGCGGACTCCCAATACAATTTTATACAATCAAATAGCCAAACCAATTAACCAGTCAATGAGAGACACGTGGCGCCAATGGATTGGGCCACGTGTCCTCACATCATTGGCCATCAATGACATGTGTCATCTCTCGATTCAACAACCATCAACCAATGAATACGTGCCATGTCATCCACCTGACACATCATCGTACGGATGGTACGACCCCTACCACGTCACCATATGGACTGTATGGACTGTATGGACAGGTACAGTCAGCATCTAAAATTTTTGCCTGTTTGCCTCGACGAACAGATCGCGATATATTCTTCATACGGCGTCCATTTGACAAAGTAAATATACCGTCGGAATCAGGAAGACGAGACAGACGTGATGGCACTATTTTCGTCGCATTCCGAGCACTTTGAAATTTGAGCAAAATTTGATCCCCTGATCACACCTCCCCATTAGGAAGCTTTTGGACCTCCAAAAGACTATCTCAGTCTATGTGAAGATGAGGGTATAGTTCCCTCACCCTTACAACCTCAATCCACTTGGCCTTGCTTGGATTTGTCCCTTTAAGACCAACTCGCAAATACTCCACACTTCCTCGCTTCGAAGTTCGCATTCTCCTGTCACGAATGGTGTCTTCTTGCAGTTCTGTTAAATAATCTGGAGAAAAATCATCTATGGAAGGAATCTGAACATGCTCTCCTTGATCATCAATCAATGGAGGCTCATACAACTTAAAATTCTCAACATTAACAACTGCGTACATCTTCATATAAGGAGGCAAATCTAAACGAAAAGCATTGTTACCAATCTTGTCGACAATTTTGAAAGGACCATATAGAATTGGTTTCAACTTTTTACCTTCTCCTTTAAGCCTCTCCTTGTTGATGTAAAGCCACACTTCATCACCAACTTTGAAACTGTGATCAACACGATGCTTGTCATGTCTCTTTTTTTACTTGGCCTGACTCTTTTCCAACTGCTCTTGCACCACCTGATGTATTGACTGAATTTGTTCAATGAACTTCTCTGCCTGATCAATATCATATTGCCCATCAACAGAAATATCTTTCCAAAAGATAAAATCTAAAGGAGACTTGGGAAAATAGCCAAAACATGCCTCAAATGGCGACGTTTGAGTCGAAGAGTGATTAGCTCGATTGTACGCATGTTGAACGTAGTGTAAATGTTCATCCCAAAGCTTAGGATGCTTGCTGCAATAAGCACGAAGAAGATGTACCACTGTACGATTCACCACCTCTGTCCGACCATCTATCTGTGGATGAAAAGCTGTGCTCTTCTTAAGCTTGGTGTCCATGAGTGCCCACAAACTCGACCAAAAACTTCCAACAAATCGAGAATCCCGATCAGAAATAATGGACTTGGGCAAACCAAAATGCACCCAAACATTTTGAAAGAACAACTGTGCCGTTTGTTCTGCTGTTACCTGCTTAGTACAAGGCATCAAAATACACATCTTACTAAAACGATCAAGCACAACATAAAGATAATCATGACCTCTTCTCGACATAGGTAAACCACCAACAAAATCCATGGAAATACTTTCCCATGGTCGAGAAGGAACTGGAAGTGGAGTGTACAAACCCAACTTTCGATTACTAGGTTTACTTGTAGCAC
>ML827584.1:0-26606 GCA_009831015.1 Picea engelmannii | reverse complement strand
ATTTTGGTTTCATCATCTTGAATCTTTTGTATTCTAGAATAGACTTCAATTTGACGTATCCAGTTATCTAACTTTTCAGCGTTAACTTCTCCATTATAAATTGGCAACTCAAATTTTATATCAAGCTTTAACGAAGGAATTTGCGAAGGAGTTTTACCATGCCCATTCAGAAGATGTTTCAAACTGGTAGAAGAAGAAGAAGAAGAAGATGATGGAGGAGGAGAGGGTGGTGGAGAAGCACCATTCCCTCCATTTTCTCCTGGAGTCTTGTCACCACCGCCTCCCTTATGCATTGAAGGGTTGGAGCCTTCACCCTGCGACATTATGTTCCGTTCCAACAATATATTCATCATATCTCTCAACTCTATGACAGTCTGTCTGAGATCTTCTTCTTCAGCCGGAACACGTTCATGACTTTCTGCACGAGCCATGCTTGGTGAATGTCTCTCTGAAACTTGCGGTGAACGAATCTGCTTCCTCCTTGTCGGATAAGAACTTGGCTCCACAAGTTGACCTTCTCCTCTTGTGATTTTCAACCTTGTGAGCATCAGAAACAAAACTTGCAAACAATCAAGTCTTCAAAACTAGTGCTCTGATACCAACTTGATCTAAAATTGAAGAAGACTTGAAAACTTGAAAAATTATTGCAAGTGAAATGTTATGTGTTTAAAGCAAATGGATCAGTTTCAAACACATAAATTAAGGATTACTTATGCAAATTACACATAGACAGTAGCATAATGATTGAACATAAGCACATAAACACAACAATTTGATAAAGGAGTTCACCCCTCTTATGGGCTACATCTCCTAGTCCAGCTTCCAATGGTTTATTATTATTAATTGCTCAAAAGTGCTCAAAAACATGTATTACAATGCTCAAACTGACAAACCGACTACTCCAATGGCTTCCCAGCATCCCAAAACCCCTGTCTGGGCTCTTTTGGCACCTCAATCGGTTGAAAAATGAGAAGGATAGGACTCCTGGAAGTCTCATTCTTCAACTTGCTGTCTCTGGTTCTACAATTCACACCCTTCTTGAATGAACCTGGCTCACACGCTCTTTTAAGCGCAAAAACCCAGCACCGGGCGCAACCGCGCCAACGATGCAAACCGTAGAACGGTTAAGGGTGCGCCAGCCCCTAACTGCCTCGACACCTGGGCGTATGGTGCATATGACCATAGTTTTGGAAAATAGGTGGTTAATCCGTTGAACCGCTCCAACTGTGTAACTCCTGTGCTCCAACTCGTGGGCACATGGCATTACAAACATACAACCCTACGACCGGGGGCTCCACACATTACAAACCCCGCGCGCATTATAATACACGGTTATATGAAAGTTTAAAAGCCACGGGCCATGTGTTTAACCCACGCGCAAACCGTTTGAACTCCGTGCAAAGGTATGGTCATATTACATTGCCACAACCATGGGACGGGGCTTAGCCCCAGCCCGACCCCCCACCCAATATACAAAAGGGTAAACTTAAATATTTTCAAACCCGCATTCATAACAAGGAATATATAGTGGCCCATTGGCCGGGCGGTCGTACGAAGTCGTTAAGTGTGGGGGAGGTCCAGGGGTCGAACCCCGCGGACTCCCAATACAATTTTATACAATCAAATAGCCAAACCAATTAACTAGTCAACGAGTGACACGTGGTGCCAATGGATTGGGCCACGTGTCCTCACATCATTGGCCATCAATGACATGTGTCATCTCCCGATTCAACAACCATCAACCAATGAATACGTGCCATGTCATCCACCTAACACATCATCATACGGATGGTACGACCCCTGCCACATCACCTTACGGGCTGTACGAACTGTACGGACAGGTACAGTCAACATCTAAAATTTTTGCCTGTATGCCTTGACGAACAGATCACGATATCTTCTCCATACGGCGTCCATTTGACAAAGTAAATATACCAACGGAATCAGGAAGACGAGACGGACACGATGGCACTGTTTTCGTCGCATTCCGAGCACTTTTCAATTTGAGCAAAATTTGATCCCCTGATCAAATAGCCATCTTCTTCCTCTACCTGCTACCTACAGAAATCAATTATGTGCAAGCTCTCCTCTATCTCCTTCATCTGAAATATACAAACAAAATTCTGCTCTGATACCACTTGACGCAGACCCCCTACCTCTGCCTCGATCGGGTCCGCTGACCTCCTTGTCAAGGATCATTCTTATTCCCCTACGTCGAAGAGGCTCCTTTATTTCCTGCTGGAACCTTCATGCAAATATAACTACAGGTCCTCTTTATAAGTTATGCCCGTGTGAACAACACTAGGCACAAACCTCCACTCCACGTGACCAGCCAATGTAACCACGATCTTCACCCGAAAAGGTATTTCGGGTTTCATGACTTCACGATTTTTATTGTGAGCCCCTCTGACTCCTTCAATCCTCGAAACCACGAAACCCTGAAATGGGATAATGGGTCCTCAACTCCTCCTTTATGTCTCAACCATATGACCTCATTCAAGTCCTGGGGCCTCACTCCTAAGCACATCAGGATTTCGCGACTTATGAAGTTGCGATGCAACTCTTCCGCTTTTCCCGATGAACGAATTCATGATGCTTCATATCAATGATCCCGGTTCCTCCATGATCCGTCGGTCTAGATGGCATCAGGATTTCACAACTCGCGAATCCTCGAGTTGTAACTCTTCCACACCACCGACTCCCGAAATGATGAAATCTGAAACCACAAGATCAACGACTCCCGTTGATTCAGATCTAACAACGACTATTCCTCTTGATATTGCTAGTGTTGAAAGACACTCGACCTTAACTTTTCTGTTGATCCACTGGATCCAACAGTCCACGAAAAATCGGTGATTCTCCCTCCAAGAATTTCAACCATCCGTTCAAAATTTCAATGACTTCCAGCCAAAGAACTCGTTGTATTTTCCTTCTGAACTTAACTTCTGCGAGGTGACATCAAACCTCTCCCTTCCTTCGAACTCTTCGAAGTCTCTACCCCTCCTGAGCTTATACTTTGCTGCAAACTTAGATATTTCTAAGGAATTCTTGCCTCTGCACTTCCCGAATTTTAAGTCAGTGAATTGTTGATCTCCCTGCCATGTGTCCTTTTTCGATGGACAACTATGATGATTTCGAGACTTCACAAAGTCCACTCTCATGTGCACTATCAAAGGGTTTAAACCTTATGCACCTTCCTCTAGATCCAACAACTGTTGGTCCACGCGCTAGATCCAATGGGTTAGATCTGTTCCTTCTCCTACGCTCTCTCCTTGGTGTCTGGACGTGGATTCGACGGTCTAGATATTCTTTCCTACAATTGATCCTACGCCTGCTGTTCTCCTCTTCCTGAGATTTGTATTTCTTCCATGACTTGGAATATTTCAAATGTTTCGAAGGTCTCGGACTTCGATTTATCTCCTGTGAGCCCTTGCAAATTTTGGTCTCGCCTGCATTCTGGAAATGATATCCTTTCTGAGCTTTGTCTGTGTCTTGGATTGCGAAGTGTCTCATCCTCTTCTTCTCCTTTATTTTGTAACTTTGTGCACAAAGGCACTATTCCTCCTTATCTTTGCTTGCTCAAACCTCTAAGGGACTCAAAGCTTGTCTCTCCCTTCAAAGGGGAATTTGATGCCCTCCTGGAAAAATCCTGCTCAAGCACACCTTGCTGAGCTAACAAAGTATTTAAAAAATCTGTGAGTGTCTTTATCCTTGACACTTCCCTTGTTTCTAAACTCGAAATAGAGTTATTCTTGTGCATTCTTTGCACACGCTCAATGCCCACATGGCAGAGCTTCACAGAATCCTCAGTAATTCTGTTTTCTCTTCTCTGTGCCCTTCTCTGCACAGTCTCACCTCCAAGGTGTTCATCAACCTTGAGGCTTCTCCCTTGAGTTCATTATTCCTTTGGTGCGCCCTCCTAGTAGGTCTTTTCCTGAATTCCATAGAACTCATATGTGCACTCATGCACTGGCTCATAGAATCCTCAATATTCTGTCATGCAATCCCTTGTATGAAGCCACAAAGAACCCAAACTAAAATCCAAGAAACTTACAGATAGATAAATTCTATCTATCCTTGTAGATGGAATATAACATACATCTACATCATAAAAACACATAAAAGACATTCATAAAACACATGGAAACACACCAAGATTCTCATGCAGGAAAAACCGCTCTTTGTATTAATCTCAAAATGCCTGTACAATGTGTTCAAGATCCGATTACAACAGAGTCTCTCTCTCTCTTTTATCCATCTCTAACACAATCTCTCAAAACTAATTAATTCTAGATACAAAGATCTTCTTTCTTCAAAAGAGGGGCTCATCGAGCCTTTCCTTTCAAGCTACCTACTCTCATTAAATTACAATGAATTACATTTAATGGTTGTCTAGTTTGAATCAGATCTAGATACACAGCCTTACAAACATTTAAATCAAAATTCAAATTTTGAAATGAGGGTTGACTCCTCTCTCTCTCTCCTCCATCGAATGTGTGCTTGATGTGCTAGATGGATGGCGCATTGCTGGGTGAAGCGATTCTCCTGCATCATACTCCATTGCTGCGAAAAATTCATGAGCTCCTTCTCATGAGATTCCCAATTCTGCTTTTGAAATCCACTTGGATCCCAAGATGTTCTTTGGATATGTCCATCTACTCCACTGTTCTGTTTCTGTTGCTACTGCTTCTTCTCTGTTTCTATGGAAGGCTTCCTTCTTCGGTTTAGTTTCTCCTTCCTGGTAGTTTCTTCTGCTGACCTCAACATTAGCCTTCTTATCTTCTCAATCACCTCGTCCAGCTGCTCTAATGGTTGGCTCTCTTGAAGTCTTCTCTCCTACACTTCCTTCTTTGTAATGGGTAGATCAACTCGATCCCCTTTGCTGTTTTCATCTCCCCATGTTGTACTAAGTCACCACTCTACTACAGACTCCAATCCTGTAGTCTCCTTTTGAATGATTCTATGCTCAGTCACTTCCTTTGACAGACTAGCTTCTGTCATTTCTCCTGCTGGCATACTTCCAGCTTCTTCCAGTTTCTCCCTGGAGTGGAATTCTGATTCATCTCCTGCTATAGGCTTCAATGCTGTAGTCATTTCCTGTCCAGCTTCCTGGCTGAAATTTTTGAGCAATTCTACTGAATTCTCTTCTCCCAAAATCTGCATGGCTATCTGCTCATGGTAGTCATCTACTGGCTCTAGATGCTTCAACCAATCCTCCAACATCTCTAACTCCTTCTCCCATGGAGTGAGCATCTTATCTGTGTGCTCTTCTTCCTTTATAATAGTCATTGTTGGTTTTCCTTCTCCTGTTGCAACACTTGCAACATGTGTTGTGGCCTTAACTGGGCTATTTGGCAGGAATACCTCAATTCCTCCAATGATCAGAATATATTTCCGATCCTCCTCCATTAGCTCTCCTTGCTTATCCAAACTCACCTCTGAGTTGATGAGACTATCAGACAGTCTCATCTCCTCTCCCTTTCCCACCTGGAAATCTGGGATTCCTGTCCTACCCATATGGAAGTCTATAATATCCTCCAACGATCCCATCTCATTGCACACCTGGAAATCTGAACTTTCTTCATTGCTCACCTGACCATTTCTGAGACCCTTCTCTGATCTCTTCTCCTCATCATCATTGATATTTCTCCTAGCTTCTAGCTCACAAATATGAACCATATCATCTTCACCTCTGAGGCTTTTAACATACCTCAACCACATTCTCAAAAACCTCTGTTGTGCTCTGGCCAACAATTTCTTGACTGGCCACTTCACCTTCTTCTTCATGGGGCATTCATACACCCAATGCACCTTTGCATCTTGTTGCATATTAAATTCAAGCTTCTCCATCTGTGATCTTATCTTTCTAAGCTCTTCAGCTATCTCAACCTTTCTTTTCTGTTGGCAGTCTTCTCTTGGACCATGTTCATGGCCTTCAGTAGCCATCTTATTCTTGACGCAGACCCCCTACCTCTCCCTCGACAGGGTCAGCTAACCTCTTGGTCAAGGATCGTTCTTATTCCCCCGAGCCAAAGCGACTCCTTTATTTCCCAATGGAACCTTCATACAAATATATCCACAGGTCCTCTTTAGAAGTTATGCCCGTGTGAACAACACTAGGCGCGAACCTCCACTCCACGTGACCAACCAATGTAACCACGAACTTCACTCGAAAAGGTATTTCAGGTTTCGTGACTTTGCAATTTCTGTTGTGAGTCCTTCTGACTCCTTCAATCCCTGAAACCCCAAAATGGGCCAACGGGTCCTCAACTCCTCCTTTATGTCTCCATCATATGACCTTAGTCAAGTCCTGGGGCCTCACTCCTAAGCGCATCGGGATTTCGCGACTTATGAAGTTGCGATGCAACTCTTCCTCTTTTCCCGATGAACGAATTCATGATTCTTGAGATCAATGGTCTTGGTCCCTCCATGATCCATCGGTTCAGATGGTGTCAGGATTTCACAACTCATGAATCCTCGAGTTGTAACTCTTCCACACAACCGACTCCCGAAATGCTAAAATCTGAAACCACAAGATCAATGGCTCCCGTTGACTCAGATCTAACAACGAATATTTCTCCTGATCTTGTGAGTGTTGAAAGAAACTCAACCTTAACATTTTCGTTGATCCATGGGATCCAATGGTCCACGAAAAATCGGTGATTCTCCCTCCGAGAATTTCAACTGTCCGTTCAAACGTTCAATGACTTCTAGCCAAAGAACTCGACGTCTTTTCCTTCTGAACTTAAGTTCCACAAGGTGACTTCATAACTCGTCCTTCCCTTGAAATATTCGAAGTATCTACCCCTCTTGAGCTTATACTTTGCTGCAAACTCAGATATTTCTAAGGAATTCTTTCCTCTGCACCTCCTGAATTCCGAGTCAATGAACTGCTAATCTCCCTGCCACGTGTCCTCTTCTGATGGATGACTGTGATGATTTTGGGAATTCACAAAGTCCACTCTCATGTGAACTATCGAAGGGTTTAACCTTTACGCACCTTCCTCCAGATCCAATGGCTGTTGGTCCATGTGCCAAATCCGATGGGTCATATATGTTCCTCCTCCTGCACTCTCTCCTGGGTGTCTAAACGTGGATTCGATGGTCCATATATTTTTTCCTACAATTGATCCTATGGTTTCTGTGCTACTCCTCCTGAGATTTAGATTTCTTCTCTGACTTGGAATATTTCAAATGTTTCGAAGGTCTCAGACTTCGATTTATCTCCTGTGAGCCCTTGCAACTTTGGGTCTCACCTGAGTTCTGGAAATGCTATCCTTTCTGATCTTTGTCTGTGGCTTGGACCTCGAAGTGTCTCGGCCTCTTCTACTCCTTTCTGTTGGAACTTTGTGCGCAAAGGCACTATTCCTCTTGGTATTTTCTTGCTCGAACCTCTAAGGGACTCAAACCTTGTCTCTCACTTCAAAGGGGAATTTGATGCCCTCCTAGAAACCTCCTTCTCAAGCACACCTTGCTGAGTCAACATAGTATTTAACCACTCTGTGAGTGTCTTTATCCTTGACACTTCCCTTGTCTCTAAACTCGAAATAGATTTCTTCTTGTGCACTCTTTGCACATGCTCAATGCCCACCTGGTAGAGCTTCACAGAATCCTCAGTAATTCTATTTTATCTTCTCTGTGCCATCCTCTGCACAGTCTCACCTCCAAGGTTTTCATAAACCTTGAGGTTTCTCCCTTGAGTTCATGATTCCTTTGGTGCACCCTCATGGCACATCTTTTCCTGAATTCCACAGAACTCAGATGTGCACTCATGCATTGGCTCATAGAATCCTCAGTATTCTGTCATGCAACCCCTTGTATGAAGCCACAAAGAACCCAGAATGAAATCCAAGAAACTCACAGATAGATAAATTATATCTATCCCTGTATATGGAATATAACATACATCTACATCATAAAAACACATAAAAGACATTCATAAAACACATGGAAACACACAAAGATTCTCATGCAAGAAAAACCGCTCTTTGTATTAATCTCGGAATGCCTATACAATGTGTTCAAGCTCTGACTAAAATAGAGTCTCTCTCTCTCTCTTTTCTCCCTCTCTAACATAATCTCTCAAAACTAATTAATTCTAGATACAAAGATCTTTTTTCTTCAAAAGAGGGGCTCATCGAGCCTTTCCCTCCAAGCTACCTACTCTCATTAAATTACAATGAATTACATTTAATGGTTGTATAGTCTAAATCATATCTAGATATGCAATCTTACAAACATTTAAATCAAAATTCAAATTTTGAAATGAGGGTTGATGCCTCTCTCTCTCTCCTCCATCGAATGTGCGCTTGATGTGCTGGCTGGCTAGCGCGTTGCCGGGTGAAGTGATTCTCCTGCATCACATACCTTGCGCACCAAGCTGGGTATCAAATGTTTTGAGTGACATATGGTGCTCAAGTATCTTGGCCTTCTACATAGATACATCTAGACAAAAATGGAGTTTTTGGACATCTCGTCCTTGGGCGTGGCCAATCGATATGCCGTCAAAATCGAGCAGAAGGTTAAACAAAAGACACGACAATTTGGGTTTGGGCCTGCAGAAAAAAGGACATAGAAAATATGGGCAACCTCATGAAAACAAGTCAAATCTACAAGCAAAGAAGGACAATGGGAATATGAAGAAATATACCGGGAAGTGATGTGACTTCCATAAGAGCCCCTGGCATGAAATTGTTGGTTGTCGCTCAAAGCAATCATTAGTGGTTGAACTAAAAGCCTCTGAATCAGATGCAGGTTCTGACTTGAGTCAGAACCAGAGAAGGGGAGATAGAACATTGACACGGAACCTAGTGCCACCAAGATCCATCCCGATGAACCCAATGAGCTAGAGGAAGGCGAGCGTGTCTTTCATTCATAGATGTGGGTGAAAGGAACTCAACTGCACTCCATCGTTGATAAAAGTAGCTAGAAGAAAATCATCTCAACAAAGGTTGTCAAGCAGCTAGCCCTACCAAAAACACCTCACTTGAATCCCTACACCAAGTGATGGCTCTATCAAGGAAGTGATCTTTATGTCAGCCAACAGTGTTTCCTGTCGTACGACATCAAGCCATTCAAAGATGAGGTATTTTGTGATTCTTCTCCCCTTGAATTTTGTGATTCTTTTGGGAAAACCTTATTTATGGAAACATCATTTTGTATATGAGTCTAGGCCTCACAGTGTTATTATTACTTTGAACAAGAAATTTTACAGGATACCCAAGGTAGTCCCACCTAGTGCTATTTCCTTGATCTCTCCCAAGCAATGCAGGAAGGTCATTTCTCAGACTGTGAAGTTTGTCTTCTTCATGATTCACTCTCAAAGTGAGAGAAAGGTTGCAACCACATCCATGGCCTCCATTAATGAATTCTCCACGTAACATAAGAAAGTGGATAAGGTCATGGAATAATACAAACACTAGTACATTTGGGTCAAATTCCGACAACGTGTTTGACACAATTGCCACTTTATATTGTCGAGAGAACGATAAACAACAAATCCCCTCAAATGTCATTTCACACGACGTTGCTTTTCCGATGCCATAGCTATCGTCTCTATTTCTATGTTTCATGAAGACACGTGCCATCTCAGATTTGACTGTCCAAACCCCATATAGTCGTCACTACAACGACGTCAGAGACATCAGAATTCCGATGAGGTATTTCGTTCGTCTCCACTACATGGATGCTATGGGAGCGACATTACCATAGGTCGGAATACCGATGTATGGTAACGTTCTGAATCGATGGTCATCTATATATCTCTGATGTATGTTCCATGGGAGTGACTTTACCATATGTCACAATTTTGACTTATAGTAACGTTGCTCAACCGATGACTAGCTATATATCTTCGACGTATGTGCCATGTGAGTGATGTTACCATACGTCGCAATTCTGACGTATGGTAATGTCGCTCAACCAATGACCAACTACATATCTCCAACGTATGTGCCATGGGAGAGATGTTACCATACGTTGCAATTCCGATGTCATGTAGGTATTTTAAAAAAATGCCAATTTATTTTTCCTTTTTTGATATTTTTAAATTTTGCAACTAGAAAATTTTATGCAAAGTTTAAAAATGAAGTAATTCCCACGTATCATCCTAATAAGGGTATATAGTGAATAAACTGTTTAGTGATACTAATACAAATAGATGTAATCATTGAATATGGACTAATACATATGATAATCCCATATAGGTGTTATGTTACCCTTGTTATATCGGCTTAATGCACATGATAGTACTTATACCATTATCTATACTAGTTACCTATGATAAGGTAATGAAACCCATATAGCTCATCACTAGTTATTGATAAATTTGACAAAGGTCATTAGATATAGGTCATTTCCATAAGTTACATGATAGGCCATCATGCTTACTCTTTCACACTAGTAAAGTATATGGAATCAATGCTCTACTATATAGATAATCATGTTCATTATCCGATACAATCGTGTTTATAGAATAGTGGTTACCATTTCTCTTTCTTAACATGATGCTTACATTAAAGTGAATATCTCATGAATACACGTATATTAGTAACATATAAGCTCCATGAGTACAACGTGTTGAGCATAGATTAGGTTCAGTACTAGTATAATTATAGTGATGCTTGATATGTGCTAATATGACCTATTTACCCTAATCGAACCTGATCAATATAGGTTATAATGATAACACTATGATTTCCAAGCTATTGTAACAAGGCTTTGGTTGTGACTTTAGATATCACTATAAATCTAAGTAGTATCACTAATATAATATGCATAATAAGGAACAATTTACCATCGTAATCAGTTAGCTAGCTAAGTAATATAACTTAATATTACTACTATTATTCTCTTTATCCTGTAATCAAAGAGAATCAATGGTCATACTTCATCTATCATTAGGTGGTATTATCATAATCACACTAATTCCATTACTTTAGAATAGAGCTGTGTTTCACTTACCTATGTATTTCACCTAATCAGTACATGCAAGTTGATATGAGCTTTAACTTGGTGGTATAGCCTTGTATCTAACATAATCTTTATGAGTACATTCTACATTACCCATTTAAATATGAACATGCTTGGAATATAATGGTAACGAATCATACTTATAAATGAACTTAGAACCTGTTGATATAACGAGCTCAACTTAATCACGTTACTATTTTTGCATAATAAACACTATTGAGATCATAGTTATTGATGAGGTTCATGTTTCACTAGTATGGGCTCTGATTAGGCTTGTAATTATACAGAGAAAACGTAAGCTCTAACATAGTGAAATCAAACACATATTAGTATTGGTTCTTATATTATGCTTGTACCGTCATGTATCGAGATAGGTGGTATCTCCTAATTATATGTATAAAGAGTAAGTAGTGCTTATATGAATTAGTAGTTATAACTCTATCATAAGCAATGAATATGGATAAATCTATAGGTTAAGTTACAATATTTATAGGGTTCATGTAGATAAAGGATAGTGTTCAACGATTACATGTTGGATAGGCTATGTCACTAGTACCCCCATTGTTGTTACATAAGGAGCTTTCAAGGTTGATACATGCTTACAATGACTGAAATAAAAGCACTAGAGCTATAACACATATGGAATGAAAAGAGCATATGGGCTAAGTGTATCTGTAATGTTACATATATTGTTACGACTATTAAGCATGATTACTCTATTACAACTCATAAGGATATGGAATACTAGTAATTAGAGATCAAGCATAAGTAATGGTTACCTTATTACCGTAATATCTTACATGTTATAGTTATAAGGGTAATGATACTATCATAGATACAGAATGGGCTTGTATTACTCACCATATAAACAGGTTCATCATAAGCAATGGAAATCATAGATATAAGTATGTAATCATACCGGTAGAAGCATAGTTAAACAAAGAAAATCAATACTTATTAGTCATGATAAAGCTTTATTCCAATCACAATACTTGTCTGAATTAGACACGTCATGTTAGTCTAAATTGAACATATAGTATCCATAATCAATGTGATTAGATTCAATATGGATTAGCTTATAATTAATAGTTGATGTCATTGCCTCAATAAGATTGGTATAATACAGGTAATAAGCTAGTTAGTCTTAATCTTCATACTGTATATTCCTAATAATGATACCACTCTAATAATATAGAAGCTTCATAGTGAGTTCGATAAGCTATAGATACGAGTTATGCTCTAAGTTCAATATCATGTAGTTTCATAAAAAGAGCTTAGTAATAGAGAGCTTAATATGATCCCAGGAATTGTGTTGTTTTGTGATCTGTAAAGGTTAGCTAATATGAGTAATTAAAACAGTACTAATAGCATAACTTAGGTAATGGAAGCTAATAACATGGTGTTTACACATACGTATACCATAGGAGTTCATTACTTACTCTACTTAAGCTGATAACATGATAAGTAACACTATCATTGATTAGGGAAACATAGTAACTATGAAAAGTGAAGTACAATATAGGTACATAATTGCAATGAATACGGGAAATACATGAGAGTAATACTAGTGCATAAAGCCTAGTCCAAGTAATCTATGTGTATAATGATTAGGGGGATACATTGGATAGAACACACTTGTATAAGAATGTGATAAGCATAATCATACTTACTGCTTAGGTATCTATAACTCCATATTACTATTGCTTCTATTTCACTATATCAATGGAATTAAAGCTTACTAGTAATGAAATCGATATCATGTTACATACGGGGCAATAGCTGTTCATGGATATGGATTACAAGCTATGATTATGATATAAGGAATACGATTAGTACTAAGTAGATAACATTGTAACTTACTTACATACAAGGTTAGTAATGGGAATCACTCACATGAATAAACACCATGTATCAACAGAGCTAAGCTAGTTAGAAATATAACCTACTTTGTATATATCAATCACTAATGAGTAAACTCCATTATTTATTGTATACTACTACTATGATGGTATAAATAATGCACACTGTATACATTGGCCATATCTCTTAGCTTAATGGACATGGATTTCATAGAACCCAGACAGTAAGATCATGATAACTAGTAAGGGTTATGTAAGATGTAATGGAGATAGTATTGGCTTAATCATATCTAGCAGTGTAACATATACTGTAATCTATAGCACATATTCTGTTACATCATCTACCATTAGTCAACACACCTAGATTAGTTATGGAAATATAGTGAATCAATACTATGAATACAAGAGGATCACTCTATCATGGATCCTGTGCTTAATATATTAGGGTAATTCTTTGGTATGACATAAAATACGAACACACTGGATTAGCTTACCTTTATTTATTAATATACAAGTTGCTTAGTGCTTGCTTCACTCATAGTTATAGATTTGCATGTGATACTAATTAACATAGGTGAGATATCACATATAGAGTTATAGATATTACTACATGGTTTGTAATCATTACATATGAGTAAGAAACCCATTGTAATATGTTATAGATAGTATAAGAGTTATAATGGTTATGTACTAGTAATATAGAGTCATTCATTACTTGAATATCATGGATAATAATGAGCTAGTATTGTACATATATCATATGTAATAAAGTCGAAGTGTTACCATTCTATGTTATTTATATCAATGTCATTCAAGCGTATTCTTCTTAGTATACAACTTTCAACATGTAGTATGAAGTTAATACTGTCAGTTCAATGAAGCGAAGTATGATGATTAGGGAGATAAGGTAAAGACTCACCCGTAACTAGCTTAGTCATAATCACTATCAACATAGTACTAATGCCATAAGTTCATCTCATAATATAGATATAAGGAAACACCATTCTTTTACTCTTAGTAAGGTATTTGTATTGAATAGTCAACTTTCAATGGGTTCTTCTCAATCATATTAGTATGAAAATACAAGTGAATACAACTGGTCTTACTTATAATAAGGGTATTTAAAGAACAACATGATATACATGCTTATTGAGATATGTTACTTGCATACATTGTATACATAACACGACATGACTGATTATGGTAATTAGTATATGATAAGCCTATATGTAAGAGTAATACTAGCTATGTACCAGTAATGGGTAATGGTCTAAAACCAATGGCAATCATAATAATCAGAGCAATACATAAGCTTACTATAGCTAGTAGATAATGGAACTCATACTCTATGGGCTATGGTATGCACACAAGCTTACTAAGCTTAGGTAAGTACATGACAATCAAACCAAGCTGAACTATATGCATTGAATGAACTAGTCCAATACAATCAACTTACTACATGGTATAACAAGTTGTAGTTACATTACTTACTACACGCCATTGAATACGGAAAGTATGATTACTAACTGACCTTATTAATAGAGTAAACTAGTTCTACTTGTTACATGATGTATTACATATAGCTTATGGTTGTACTTATAACTCTATACTAGTAGCTATTGTGCAATATATGTTAGTAATAATGGTATAGCTAAGGACAATAAATAAAATTAACTAATATGTATGCTCAACATTATTCCTAAGGATGCATGAAAATCAGGTAGAACTAAATGAGTGTCTTTTTAATGAATAAATAACCTTATAGATCAACCAATGCCTTATATGGAGCTAAATATGAATGAAAAAAATGAATAGGGTAAACAAAATTGAAATGGCAACACATATTGAAATGTCTTAATTGAAATATGGTAGCTAGGTAGTATAAGTGATGTAGACCCCCAAACCCTCAGGTTCAAGGTCCGCGCAGGGTCGATCTAAATCTTCCCTTAGAGACTATTTGACTCTTTGATTTCCCCTCGGGAAATACCCTTCACACACAACAGTGTATCCACAGGTCCTTATGGGTGTGCCCATGTGATCAAACACGAAGCATCAACCCATATCTCCTGACCTGAAATAGGATCGCGCCTTCGCTAATTCGGGACTTCGGGTTTCGCATTTTCGCAATCCCTATTCTCAAGGGTTCCTATCCCTACAACCTCCGAAAACCCAAATTGTCGAACTCCGATGCACTCAACAAAGGTTGAATTTTCAATGGGCTTCCCACTTCATCAGGATATCGGACTTCGCGATTTCACGAATCCAGATGCAAGGCTCCCAATCCTTTGACCTCCAAACCCGAAATGATCAACAAGGTTTGAATCCACCTGGCGACAAGTACGCCACCTGTCACTCTTCCCAACATTCGGGAATTTCGCTCCCAAAGAACTGCCTTCTCCGTTTCCTGACACCAGAAGTGCCAAAATCTTGAAACTCTAATCTAATTCCTGTCGCAACTCGTGACTTCAGGATTTTCATTCACTGTGCTCGACTCCTTGTCATTAGGATCCCTAAAATGCCGAAAATATCTGACAGCTTGTGAAAATCACAATCAATGGTCCACGCTAATTCTGGATCCTAGAGTGGAAAGCTTTCCTGCCTTTAACTACCCTGTAACTTCCCTAGATCTTATAGTCCTCATGATTTCATGAGTTCCCCACAGATAATTACGACCGCTCATTGCTCCTTGATAATCCCTATGAAATAAATCAAGGTTCTTCCACTGGATGACTTCGACCCTTGTCTCCGTCGAAGTAGTTCGACCTTGTCCTCCTTTGAATACTTCAACAACGCTACCCCTTCTGAGATTTCTTTACAATTTCGAGTCTTCGAAAAGACTCCTTCACTCACTCCTTGTGGAAAATCCCTCAAACACTTTTAAGTATTTGGATTCTTGACTCTGTGCACCCTCCTACAACAACAGTCCTTCAATTCACCCCTTGGTTGATAAGTTCTGAGCTTTCAACCAGCCTGCGCACACCTTGCATGGCTTCTGTGCTTCTGTTGCGCTTCTGCGGGAATGAGAACAATGGTATCTCTCCTGAGCTTTCAGAGATAAAATTTGAACCTCCGTCAACGCACTCCTTGCGAATGTTTCACTGCACTCCTTGCAGGAACTCTCACTCAGAAAGAGAAACAATTGAAACTCATTCTCTCTCTCTCAGACTTCAAACATTCAACATGAAATCACACATTCACACAATATTAAAGCAAATTCATAACAAAGAGAATAAACAACCATAAGCATACCATTCAACATGTATACACAAAAAACATCATAACACCATGAGTCTGATTCAAAGCTCCATATATTAATTCAAAGTTTCTGTACATGGGTTCTTCTCTACAACTTTCTGCTACTTCTGCTCTATGCTTATGAGACAATGCTCTCTAGTTATGAATGATACAATAATACAAAGATGAGGGTGTCTATAGTCGGTTTTCCCTCCTACACTCCTAAACTGTCTAATCTTCATTCAAACCTACCTACTTTCATTTACTACACATAAATGCCTTAATGTTTTACAGATGAAAGCAATCACTCAATATCTGTTTACAATATGAAAGTACGCTTCCCTTTAACCATTACATTAATGGTTCAAAAATATAATTCAAAACGTGCACTGGTATCCTTCCAGCTGTCTTCCCCTTCACGCTCGCTTGACTACTTACGATGCTCTTGTATCATACTCCCTCGCTTGAAAATTTTCATGAACTCCTGTTCATGAGATCTTGCACAGTCTGTCCATGCTTCTGAATTTCTGCTTCATCTTCCCAGCTGGCATCTTCAACTAGATGTCCCTTCCATTTGACCAAGTATTCAAAATACTCTTTTCTCCTGGTCCTCTTGCTGATTCTCTTGTCAAGTATACTTTCTATCTCTGGTTTTTCAGCTACAGGCATTTTCTTAGTCCATTGAACCTCTGTCTGTTCATCCTCTACTCCTGCTTCTCTAGCTCTGTAAGGGTACAAATTCACAATATTGAATATCGACGAGATTCTGATCCCATCGGGTAATTCAATCTCATATGCGTTTGCCCCAAATTTATTAAAGACCTTGCATGGTCCGATCTTTTTCATTTTCAGTTTATTGTATGTTCCCCTTGGGAACCTTTCCTTCCTCAGATGTGCAAGAACCATATCATCAACTTCAAACTAAAGTTCTCGCCTGTGTTGATCTGCTCTGCCTTTATACTCTTGACTCAAATGTTGCAAATGTTCCCTCACTTGGCTGTGAAGTTCCTCCATTTCTTCTGCAAAATCCTCTCCACTAGCACTTCTAGTTTCATTATGTTCTGAATCCTTCAATTCAGAAACTCCCCTTGGTTGCACTCCATACACAATTTGGAATGGAATCTATCTTGTGCTTCTATTAATTGAATCATTGTAAGAAAATTCCGCCTGTGGTAGAATGTGATCCCACTGACTGTGTTGTTCAGTCACTAGGCTCCTTAGCAAATCCCCCAAGATTCTATTGAGAAATTTTGTCTATCCATCCATCTGAGGATGATACACTGAGATAAATTACAAATTTGTCCCCAACTTCTTCCATAAATTCCTCTAGAAATGTCCCACGAACTTGGTATCTCTATCCGAAACAATGCTTCTTGGCAAGCCGTGAAGTTTGACGACTTCTTTGAAAAACAGGTTCGCAATATGAGTTGCGTTGCTGGTTTTCTGGCATGGTATGAAATGTGCCATCTTGGAAAATTTTTCTACCACCATAAACATTGAATCAAATCCTCTTTGCGTTCTTGGCAGCCCCAATATAAAATCCATGCTCACTGCATCCCACAGCCTCTCAGGTATGGGTAATGGCTGGTATAACCCTATGTTCTTCCTTTTCCCCTTTGTGTGCTGACAAATTCTACATCTGTTCACAAATTTCCTAACATCTGTCCTCATTCTTGGCCAAAAATATGAGAGTTTCAATTTTGAGAACGTCTTATCATGACCGAAGTGTCTGGCCAATCCTCCACTGTGTTTTTCTTTCACTAGATTCTCCCTCATGGAGCATTTTGGAATACATAACTGATTTCCCATGAATAATAATCCATCCTGGATCATATATTTGGTCCACTGGATTCTGTCCCTGAGAATTGGATTCTCAGATGCCTCATACGCTTCTTTGATATCTGGATCATCTCTATACATTTCTTTGAGATGATCAAAACCCAAAGTTTTGACTCTAAATTCCTGCATAAGAAAACATTTCCTGCTTAAAGCATCAAAAACTTTGTTAGCAGTTCCATAAATATGTTTAATTACAAAAGTAAAATTATGCATGTATTCAACGCATTTAACATGTCTTTGGTTCAACTTCTCCTGTTGAGTTACAAATTGCAAAGCGTGATTACCGCTGTACAAAACAAACTCCTTAGGAACCAAATAATGTCTCCATTTCTTCAGCGCTTGTATGACTGCATAAAATTCCTTGTCATATGTGGAGTACTTAACCTTCGCTTCATTCAATTTCTCATTGAAGTATGCGATCGGTATGTCATCTTGGCTTAAGACCGCTCCAATTGCAAACCCACTTGCGTCACACTTGACCTGAAATGTCTTACTGAAAACTGGCAACACCAAAATTGGTTGTTCCGTGATCTTTTTCTTCAACATATTGAAACTTTTTTCTGCTTCCTATGTCCAATGAAAAGATTTGTGTCTTTTCTTCACCATGTCCATCATCAGTGCACTAATCCCACTAAAATTTTGGATGAATTTCCTGTAGAAACTAGCTAATCCATGGAAGCTTCGAACTTCAAACACACTTTTCGGTGATGGCCAATTCTTGATTGCATTCACCTTTTCCAGATCCATCTTCAACTCATTCACAGAGATAACAAAACCCAAATAAATGAGTTTTGTCCTCATAAATGATGACTTCTTCATGTTTATCAGCAGTTTCTCTTGCTGTAACCTCCTCATCACTGTAGCTAAATTCTTTAAGTGCTCTTCTTCAGTCTTACTGAAAATCAATATATCGTCAAGATATACGATGACAAAGTTTCCTATGAAATCCTTCAGGACTTTATTCATCTACCTCATGAAAGTACTAGGCACATTTGCTAATCCAAATGGCATAACAAGCCATTCATACAACCCTTCATTTGTCTTGAATGTTGTTTTCCATTCACCACCTTCTCTCATATGAATTTGATGATATCCTCTTTTCAAATCAATCTTTGAAAAATAATTTTCTCCACTCAAGCAATCCATCAAATCATCCATCCTTGGCAACGGAAATCTATATCTGATGGTAATCTTGTTAATTTCCCTTGAGTCTGTACACATCCTCTAGCCTCCATCTTTCTTTAGGCTGAGAACTGTTGGAACAACGCATGGATTCAAGCTTTCTCAAATCAACCCTTTGTCCATTAAGTCCTGGACTTGCTTCTTGACTTCTTCATTCTCTTTCAGTGTCAGTCTGTATGTTGCTTTGTTTGGTAAACTGGCTCCAGGTATAAGATCAATGTGATGACTTATACTCATGATCGGTGGCAACGAATGAGGTAGTTCGTCCACTACTATATCAGCGAACTCTTCCAACAGCTTCTGGATTTCCTCTGGTAAATCATCCACTCTTGTACTGGTTAAAACAATTCTAGGTTTCCTGACCATAATGAATTGTGTATTTTCCTTCTTCTTAACCTCGTTAAGAAGTTCCTTCCCACTCATGAGAAGTACAATGTTTCTCACTTTTTGTCTCACCTCTTTGTCCTTAATCGACAACAACATGCAAGTTCTCCCATTCTTTTCCAGGGTGTATGTGTTCTATCTCCCAACATGAATCACATTTCTATCATATTTCCATGGTCTACCCAGCAATAGATGACAAACATCCATGGGAATGAAATCACATAATATTTCATCCTTATATCCCCCTATTTTAAATTCAACTAAACATTGTTTAGTGACATTTACTTGATGTCCTTTTTGTAGCCACAAAACTCTATATGGGCATGGATGTACAATAGTCTCCAGCTCAATATTTTCTACCACATCAGTAGAAATGATATTGTCTGTGCTATCACTGTCCACGATGACTTTGCATACCTTGTCTTTGGTCTTGTAAGAAGTCTGAAAAAGTCTGTTCCTTTGGGCTGGGTTCTCTACCTCCTTCCCTGGCGTTAAGATAGATTTTCTCATCATCAGTTATCTTCCGCCCTTAACATCTTCTGCCTCAACATTCCATCCTTGAGCTTCAAAAATATGAGTTTCAGCACCATCTTTCTTTCTGTCTGGACATTCATAGGATTTGTGTCCATTTTTTCCACAGGAAAAGCATTTTATTTCTCCACCTCTTCCTCTTCCTCTTCCTCTGGTTCGAGGAAAAGTATTTCCATCAGCATACTGTCCTCTCTGTGAGCTTCCTCCTCTCTCATGCTGAGTTTGAGGTTTCTTTCCCTCTTCTTTAGGTCTTTGAGTTCTATCTTGGGCAATTGTTTTGCCTCTGGCTTGAATTCTGCCTCGACCTCTCTGACCTTGCTTCCGTCTCAACTTCTCTTCAGCGTTCAGAGCCATATGATAAGCATCCTCCACAGTCCGAATGATCATCATGCTCATCTCATCTTGGATGTCATATCTCAGACCATTCATGTACCTGGCAACCTTTTCATCATCGCTTTCCCGATGACCTGCTCTGATGTTTAGCTTGTAGAACTCTTCAGTGTCTTCCTTCACTAACATCGGCTTCTGTCTCAAATTCTGCATCCTTCGAAATAGAGTAATTTGATAATCCTTGGGTATGAATTTTGCCTTCATCTTCACAACCATTCTATCCCAAATTTTAATTTTCTACTTGCCCTTATAGCGTTTGTCAGCCTGCAGTTCATCCCACCATAATGTTGCATGCCCTTTAAGTCTTGTGACAACATGTTTGACTTTCTTGTCTTCCTCAACATCCTCATAGTTGAAGTATTTATCCAGAGTTCTAATCCAGTCTAGAAGCTCTTCAACATCCAGGTTTCCTTCATACATGGGAATCTCCATCTTTTCCCTGGCACCTATCCTTGCAACAACCCTAAATAGGCGTTCATATACTGCATATTTGGCTGCAACTTCTTCTCCATTGTGTCCAGCCTCATTTTCACTATCAACCTCACTGATATCCCCAGTGTCAACTGTGCGCCTCTGTGCCGTTTCAAGGCATCAAGCCTAGCATGTAGTTCATGCATTTCCCTTTCCACTGCTGGATCATGCATTGGTATGTCTCTTCTTCTCAGTGGCATGGATGAGAAATATCCTTCCTTCCTCCTCTCGCTTCCTCCGTCTGCAATATACAAATAGAGTCACGCTCTGATACCACTTTGATGCAAACCCCCAAAACCTCAGGTCCAAGTTCCACACAGGATCGATCTAAATCTTCCCTTAGAGTCTATTTGACTCTTTGATTTCCCCTAGGGAAATACCCTTCACACACAACAGTGTATCCACAGGTCCTTATGGGTGTGCCCGCGTGATCAAACATGAAGCATCAACCTAGATCTCCCGACCTGAAATAGGATCACACCTTCACTAATTCGGGACTTCGGGTTTCATGATTTTGCGATCCCTATTGTCAAGGGTTCCTGTCCCTACACCCTCCGAAAACCTGAATTGCCGAACTTCGATGCACTCAGAAAAGGTTGACTTTTCAACGGGCTTCTCACTTCATCAGGATTTCGGACTTTGTGATTTTGCGAATTCAGATGCAAGGCTCCCAATCCTTTGACCTTCGAACCCCGAAACAATCAACAAAGTTTGACTCTGGCTGGCAACAAGTACGCCACCTGTCACTCTTCCTGGCTATGGAGAATTTCACTCCCAAAGTGCCGCCTTCTCCATTTCCTGACACCCGAAGTGTCGAAATCCTGAAACTCTAATCCAATTCCTGTCGCAACTCGCGACTTTGGGATTTTCGTTCACTGCGCTCGGCTCCTTGTCATTAGGATCCCCGAAATGAAGAAATGATCTGACGGCTTGTGAAAAGCACAATCAACGGTCCACATTAATTCTGGATCCTAGAGTGGAAATATTGCCTGCCTCTAACCACCCTGTAACTTCCCTGGATATTACGGTCCTCATGATTTCGTGAATTACCCACAGAGAATTCCGACCGCTCATTTCTCCTTGATAATCCCTACGAAATAAATCAAGGTTCTTCCACTGGAACTTAACTTCTACTGGATGACTTCGACCCTTGTCTCCCTCGAAGTAGTTCGACCTTGTCCTCCTTTGAATACTTCAACGGTGCTACCCCTTCTGAGATTTATTTACAATTTCAAGTCTTTGAAAAGACTCCTGCACACACTCCTTGCAACAAATCCCTCAAATAATTTTAAGTATTTGGATTTTCAACTCTGTGCACCCTCCTGCTACAACAGTCCCTCAATTCACCCCTTGGTTGATAAGTTCTGAGCTTTCAACCAGCCTGCGCACACCTTGCATGGCTTCAATGCTTCTGCGGGAATGAGAACAACAATATCTCTCCTGAGATTTCAGAGATAAACTTTGAACCTCCGTCAACACACTCCTTGCAGACGTTTCACTGCACTCCTTGCAGGAACTGCCACTCAGGAAGAGAAACAATTGAAACTCATTCTCTGTCTCTCAGACTTCAAACATTCAACATGAAATCATACATTCACACAATATTAAAGAAAATGCATAACAAAGAGAATAAACAACCACAAGCATACCATTCAACATGTATACACAAAAAACATCATAACACCATGAGTCTAATTCAAAGCTCCATATATTAATTCAAAGCTTCTGTACATGGGTTCTTCTCTACAACTTTCTGCTACTTCTGCTCTATGCTTATGATACAATGCTCTCTAATTTTGAATGATACAATAATACAAAGATGAGGGTGTCTATAGTCGGTTTTCTCTCCTACGCTCCTAAACTATCTAATCTTCATTCAAAACTACCTACTTTCATTTACTACGCATAAATGACTTAATGTTTTACAGATGAGAGCAATCGCTCAAGATCTATTTACAATATGCAAGTACACTTCCCTTTAACCATTACATTAATGTTTCAAAAATATAATTCAAAACATGCGTTGGTGGCCTTCCAGCTGTCTTCCCCTTCACGCTCACTTGACTGCTTACGATGCTCCTGCATCATACTCCCTCTCTTGAAATTTTTCATGAACTCCTATTCATGAGCTCTTGCACGATCTATCCATGCTTCTGAATTTCTGTTTGATCTTCCCAGCTGACATCTTCAACTGGATGTCCCTTCCATTTGACCAAGTATTCAAAATACTCTTTTCTCCTGGTCCTCTTGTTGATTCTCTTGTCATGTATACTTTATATTTGCGGCTTTTCAGCTATAGGCATTTGCTTAGTCCATTGAACCTCTGTCTGTTCATCCTCTGATCCTTCTTCTCCAGCTCTGTAAGGGTACAAATTCGCAACATTGAATATCGGTGAGATTTCGATCCCATTAGGTAATTCAATGTCATATTCGTTTGCCCCAAATTTCTTCAAGACCTTGCATGGTCCGATCTTTTTCATTTTTAGTTTATTGTATGTTCCCCTTAGGAACCTCTCCTTCCTCAGATGTGTAAGAACCAGATCATCAACTTCAAACTAAAGTTCTCGCTTGTGTTGATCTGCTCTGTGCTTATACTCTTGACTTGAATGTTGCAAACGTTCCCTCACTTGGCTGTGAAGTTCCTTCATTGCTTCTGCAAAATCCTTTGCACTAGCACTTCTAGTTTCATTGTGTTCTGAATATTTCAATTCAGAAACTCCCCTTGGCTGTACTCCACACACAATTTGGAATGGACTTTGTCCCGTGCTTCTGTTAACTGAATCATTGTAAGCAAATTCCACCCATGGTAGAATGTGATCCCACTGACTGTGCTTTTCAGTCACTAGGCTCCTTAGCAAATCCCCCAAGATTCTATTGACAACTTCTGTCTGTCCATCCGTCTGAGGATGATACGATGATATGATGATATCGGTCCACTCGCTTTTGTCCCTGAGAATTGGATTCTCAGATGCCTCATACGCCTCTTTGAAATCTGGATCATCTCTGTACATTTCTTTGACATTATCAAAACCCAAAGTTTTGACTCTAAATTCTTGCATAAGCAAACATTTCCTGCTCAAAGCATCAACAACTTTGTTAGCAGTTCTAGAAATATGTTTAGTTACAAATGTAAAATTCTGCATGTATTCAAACCATTTAACATGTCTTTGGTTCAACTTCTCCTGTTGAGTCACAAATTGCAAAGCGTGATTATCGCTGTACAAAACAAACTGCTTAGGAACCAAATAATGTCTCCATTTCTTCAGCGCTTGTATGAATGCATAAAATTCCTTGTCATATGTGGAGTACTTAACCTTCACTTCATTCAATTTCTCATTGAAGTATGCGATTGGTCTGTCATCTTGGATTAATACCACTCCAATTGCAAACCCACTTGCGTCACACTTGACCTGAAATGTCTTACTGAAATTTGGCAACACCAAAATTGGCTGCTCCGTGATCTTTTTCTTCAACATATTGAAACTTTTTTCTGCTTCCTCTGTCCAATGAAAAGATTTGTGTCTTTTCTTCACCGTGTCCATCATCGATGCGCTAATCCCACTAAAATTTCGGATGAATTTCTTGTATAAACTAGCTAATCCATGGAAGCTTCGAACTTCAAACACACTTTTCGGTGATGGCCAATTCTTGATTGCATTCACCTTTTCCGGATCCATCTTCAACTCATTTGCAGAGATAACGAAACCCAAATAAATGAGTTATGTCCTCACAAATTATGACTTCTTCATGTTTATCAACAATTTCTCTTGCTGGAACCTCCTCATCACTGTAGCTAAATGATTTAAGTTCTCTGGTTCAGTCTTAGTGAAAATCAATATATCATCAATATATACGATGAAAAATTTTCCTATGAAATCCTTCAGGACTTCATTCATCAACCTCATGAAAGTACTAGGTTCATTTTTTAATCCAAATGGCATAACAAGCCATTCCTTCATTTGTCTTGAATGTTTTTTTCCATTCATCACCTTCTCTCATACGAATTTGATGATATCCTCTTTTCAAATCAATCTTTGAAAAATAATTTTCTCCACTCAAGCAATCCATCAAATCATCCATCCTTGGCAATGAAAATCTGTATCTGATGGTAATATTTTTAATTTCCCTTGAGTCTGTACACATCCTCTAGCCTCCATCTTTCTTTGGGCTGAGAACTGTTGGAACAACACATGGACTCAAGCTTTCTCGAATCAACCCTTTGTAAATTAATTCCTGAACTTGCCTCTTGACTTCTTCATTTTCTTTCAGCGTCAGTCTGTCCGCTACTTTGCTTGGTAAACTGGATCCAGGTATAATATCATTGTGAATACTTATACTCCTGATCGGTGGCAACAAATGAGGTATTCCGTCCACTACTATATCAACGAACTCTTCCAGCAGCTTCTAGATTTCCTCTGGTAAATCATCCACTCTTGTACTGGTTAAAACAATTATAGGTTTCTTGACCACAATGAATTGTGTATTTTCCTTCTTCTTAACCTCCTTAAGAAGTTCCTTTCCACTCATGAGAAGTACAGTGTTGTTCACTTATGGTGTCACCTCTTTGTCCTTAATTGGCAACAACATGTGAGTTCTCCCATTCTTTTCCAGGGTGTATGTGTTCTCTCTCCCATCATGAATCACATTTCTGTCATATTTCCATGGTCCACCCAAAAATAGATGACAAACATCCATGGGAATGACATCACATAATATTTCATCCTTATATCCCCCTATTTTAAATTCAACTAAACATTGTTTAGTGACATTTACCTAATGTCCTTTTTGTAGCCACAAAACTCTATATGGGCTTGGATGTACAATAGTCTCCAGCTCCATATTTTCTACCATCTCAGTAGAAACGAGATTGTTTGTGTGTTGACGGGCGAAACAGTCCATCCGTCAACTGGGAGAGTGGAACCGGTCCGGGGTTGTCTAAATAACCCAAGCCGTTTGGAATGAACCACCCTGACGAGTTTAACGGCTCCGTTGGCCGCTCTAAGGTCTCCTAAAAGAACCAAAGAGAAAAATTGATCTGAGCTAAGTAATGTAAACTAAGGAAACTAGAAACTAATAAAACAAATTAAAACAAACTAACTAATTAAATAAAAGAAATTAAACTAAAATTAAGGAAACTAGAAACTAATAAAACAAACTAAATTTACTACACTAATCTAACTACAAGTTACTAACTACAAGTTACTAACTACTCATATATACACAAAACTAACTATGATTATAATAACTCAAATCAACTACTTAATTATCAGCTATGATCATTCTTTATTCACAAATAAACATTATGGACAAATTACAGATTTGCTTAAAACCTGCGAAACTAATGTGTTTGCTGCCCTGGGACAGCGAAGGATAACTTTTTTGATTTTTTTTTATTGTATTTATGAAACAGAAAGAAAACTAACTGAAATTAAATGATCTAATCTAAATCTAACTAAACTACTAATTAATCAAAGCAATAAACATCTAACTATTTGACCTGGATACGCTCCAAGTCTGTCCTGTGCAACATGACTTCTAAGCTGATTGGAGGAGGGAAACTCACACCAGTTGGGCCCTTAAGCTTCTCGTAAACGATCAGCTGTAATGCTTCCTGAAGTATTATTACAGGACAAACAAGACATAAAAGATTATCATAACAATTTTTTGATTATAAATTCCTGCAAAAGGGGAAACCTATTGTGCAACAAATTTATATATTACAATTCAAATTATGAAGAAGACAAA
>ML827583.1:61838-76068 GCA_009831015.1 Picea engelmannii | reverse complement strand
AAAAACCTCTCTTGGTTTTCAAAAATTCACTTTTGTTAGGAAAACATGCCAAGAAAACATGACGAAAACAGGAAAAACAAAGTGTTTTATTTCCTGAAAAACTAGGCCTCTAAGAGAATTGAATATATCCAAAACCATAATGTGTATTTAGAAAATGAGAGAGATTATTGTTTTTTAATATGTCCTTGATAAAAACCTCTCTTGGTTTTCAAAAATTCATTCCCCGTTATTAGGAAAACACAAAAATAAAATATGACTATAACAGGGAAAAAGAAGAGTGTTCTATTTTCTGAAAGCATAGGCCTCTAAGATGATAGAATATATCCCAAACCATAAAGTATATTCAAAAACTAAGAAAGGTTATTGTATTTTTGTATGTTATGAACAAACATCTCCTCCAGGTTTCAAAATTACTTTCCCATTTGTTCATAATCTCAGCTTGAAGTTGGTTACTCAAAACTTGCAGAAGCGTAGCGTGCTCTTAGCAGAATCGCAGCGTGGTCTTTGATAGGAATTTTGGAGGCCTTCCCAGAGGAATTTTGGGCTGAAAGTGGTATGGGTGGAAATTTTATGATGTCTGCTACACAATGGAACCATCAAGAACTGAAAATGCCTTCTCCAAACCTTTGAAAAAATGACTTCGAGTCAAGTTGTTTAAATGTGCAGAAACCCTCCTATAGTGACTGTATTTGGGGGATTTCTCTCAAAAAATAACACCTGTGCATAAAATGAAGGAGGTTTTGTTTTTTGGTCTATTATTGACAAAAACCTCTTTCACTTTTGTCAAATTCATCTTCCTTAATTCAAAAACCAATTTTTAAGTAGAACTTTGACCAAGACAATCATTTGAAAATTTATGACAAGGAATGATGACATGACCATGATGAAAATTTATGACCTTGGATGAGTGGAGGGAGTAGTAATGACACCTAGACACACCAATGACAATTTTACAACCAAGATATGTCAAATTTTATTTGATAAGTTTATTTTGAAAATATAACAATTTGACCTAATAACCCTATCAATCACATGAAAGAGTAAATTTGATCACTGGTGACTGACAGAACTGACAGATATTAACAAAAGGCTTGGTTTGTACTAGTAGGCATGGTGAACAGGAGAATTGTTATTGCCTTTCATTAATATGTAACAATTCAAACAACTGATCCTCTTTTCATAAGCTTGGAATACAAATGACAGTAAGTATTTAGCAGTTGTAATCGCTCTGTATTTGTCACAAAGAGTAGTTAAGTATAAGCAATCTTCTATAGAATAAACATAAAAATGCACAGGAGCTTATAAAACACACAATGATGTCAATAGTATATAATTTAGCATACCAATACAAACAACTGTTGATATAATATCCCAAGACTTTGTAAAAAGATAGTATGATAGAATTTTGATAGAAATCCTACTTCCTCTTCTCATGGGTTTTCTATACAAATGGGAAATGCTTAGCATTTTTTAGCTCAGGAAAACTCCCCCCAGACTGAAGATATGGCATGTCCTCGTGCCATGAATTAGCAATAGGCTTCTTGGTCTTTTTTCCCGATGAGGCTGCAGGGGTATCAACAAGTTTCTCCGATAAAGGAATAGCTTGAGCATGAGGGTTTGGGTGGAGTAACAGTCCCTAGATCAAGAGTCTTCTTGATTGTCTTGATTGTAAGACAAGGGTTTGCAAATTGGTAAATGAACTCATCCCACGCTTTCTCCTGTTTTTCCAAATCGACTAAGACAAGTAGTTTGATAAGGCCGTGGTGAAGTAGGTTTTTATGGGGATTGGTTACATCCTTCCTCACTTGGGAAAACATATTCTCTAGACTCTTAAAGAAGTAAAAGGGAAAGTTACAATGGCTTATTGAACTAAAAGTGAGCTAATAATCGAAATTGACAGGCTTTAAAGACAGAATATCTACTTTCACATGTAATCAATCTGGCGATGATTATTAGAGGGTTGATTAGATCCTATTTTATCCACTCCTTGGAGTATCCCTTAGCTCCAGAGATGTTCTGAAACTCAGTTTTGAAAACCTTGTTATAGCTTGCTCTTGGCAACTGGTGGTGTTTAAATCAATGGTATCCAACTCTTGGGAGCTTTGTGGCTGAGGCAATTGATTCCTCGGAGGCCATGAACATAGTGAATAGGAGTTGAGGCAGGCTAAGAGTGTTCCATTGTTGTTGATTTTTCCACCATGCTCACTCAATCCACTTGCATAGAACATGGAATGTCAAACCTACAATGAACGACCTGTAAAAAAAAAATTAATGTCAAACCTACAATGAACAACTTGTAACAAAAATAAACCAACAGAGTGGTCTGTTAAGGAAATATACAACAATTTATAGCACACAGGATTTTAGCACTTCAAGATAAAATGACTGCTGATGTAATAACCAGTATCATGAAAATAATACAAAATGTTTACAAAGATTTACTTCTTTAGGCAATGATCATTTGTCAACTCATGAAAACCTCCCCCACATCTAAGTATTGTGACACCTCACAATCAAAAGTATAGGAAACCAGTCAGTATCCCCCAATAGTCGAAGATTTATAGTATGTCAAGTGTAAAGATAAACTTTTACAGATTGGTCTAACGAGACGGTCAGAAGATGGCCCCGCCTATAGGATAAGAGATCCTATATATAGATAAGAAGAGGTAGGTAAGAGAGTTTCAAGAGAGTCTCAGAGTTAGTTCCCAATGGAAAGTTTATGGAGTTCATTAACCTTAGCTTAACCATACATACTTCATGTCAGCTTTGTCTGCAAGTAATGTCGTACATTAGGACAAGTTTAAATTTATTATTTATTTTTGGCAGATTACCATCCTCGCTAGGTAGAATGCCCCGCTGCCAGCAAGCCTGTTCAGTACTCCGGCGGGTTTACCTAGTCATACCACAGGACGGTACTCGCTGCCAACAGACCTGTTCAGTATCCTGGTAGGTTAGCCTCTTAAACCCTCAGAGACTGGCCCTCCATCCTTTACGATTTTAATATAAGATTGCTTATGCAAGAAGATGGGGGAACAACTCTGAAAACAACTTTTTCTTTCTCTCTTTTTTTTTCTTCAATTGGGATGGTATTTATGTTAGAGGATGACTTTCCGTTATATTACTTAGAGATTGTCCCGATGTAAGGGGTACTTAAGCAGACGTGGCCTATCTAAAGATATGATATAATCAAGCTATTTAGTGTGTAGTGGATGGTACCATTGAGAAAGAACATAAAGGTATCTCTAGGCTCAACTTGTTTTCCTATCCTAAAGCCGATCCCAACTCAAAGGCGTCTGACACAGTCACCCATAAAGAAACTTGAAAAGCGCCATCTTAATGGTACTCTGATAACTGTTGTTATATGCAAATTCTACCAGTGGCAAGAATTCTTCCCAACGCTTATGTTGTTCCATCACCTACATGCGTAACATATCCTCCAAGATTTGGTTTGTTCGCTCGGTCTGCCCGTCTGTCTCTGGGTGATAAGTGGTACTAAAGTTAAGTTGGGTTCCCAAGGCCTCTTGGAAACTAGTCCAAAATTGTCCCATAAACGTCGATCCTCGATCAGATATAATCCTCTTAGGAATGCCATACAACCTCACAATCTCGCTAATGAAAACTCTATCTATGTCAAGTGTATGATACGTCGTACGCACAAGAATAAAATGTGCACTCTTCGTCAGAGTGTCGACTACTACAAAAATTGAGTTATGTCTCATTGTCGTCAGTGGAAATCCAACAATGAAATCCATTGAAATGACCTCCCATTTTGATTCCAGAATAGCGTGTGGTTGTAGTAAACCTGCGAGATGTATGTGTTCAACCTTCACCTGCTGACATTCTAGACATATTTCCATGTAGTTGGCTATGTTTTCCTTCATTCCTTTCAAGAAGAATAAGGGTTTAAGGTCTGCCCTCATCTTCGTGACTCCAAGATGAGCCATGTACACTGCTCTATGAGCCTCATTTAGGATCAAACTCCTCAACTCATCGTTGGGCGGTACATAAATCCGATTATTAAATCTCAATAATTCGTCGTTGTCCACAGTAAATCCCTCAAATTTTGGTACCATCATTATGTTTTATCCGATAAAATCCTAGACCTCTTTGTACCAATCATCATCACGCTATAAAGTTAGAATATTTTCACGTAGATTCGTTTGAAGAGGCATCACCAAAAATATGTGTGGTATCCGACTCAATGCATCAGCCACTATGTTTAATGTTCCTTTTATGTAAGTAATCTCAAAATCGTACTCGCTAAGCAATTCCGACCAATGCAGTTTCCACGCATTCAAGTCTCTTTGTGTAAAGATGTGTTGTAAACCACAATGGTTTATTTTTAGTTCAAATTTTCATCCAATAAGGTAGTGTCTCCATACTCTCAAGACATACACAATGGCTAACAGCTCCAAATCGTGTGTCACATAGTTCTCCTCATTCCTTCTCAACTTTCTCAAGATGTAAGTGATCACTCGATCGTCTTACATCAAGACTCTGCCTAACCCTTCCTTGGATGCGTCAATGCATACCAAGAAATCCTCGTCCATGTCAGGAACCTATAGTATCGGTGTTGTCGTCAACAACTCCTTGAGCCTCTGAAATTCTTCTGTGCATTTCTTAGTCCAAACAAACTTCTTATTCTTCTTCTGCAATTCCACAATCGGATTTGTTATCTTCGAAAAATCCTCGACAAACCATTGATAGTACCCCTCTAAACCCACGAAGCTACGAACTTCTATGACATTCGTCGGCTCAATCCATTCCATAATAGCCTCGACCTTTGTTGGATCCACAGTGATACCTTCATCGGAGACGACATGCCCTAAGTAGTGAATCTTCGATTGATAAAATGAGCATTTAGACAGTTTCCCATACAATTTGTTCTCTCATAGACATTGTAGTACCAAGCACAAGTGATCGTCGTTCTCCTCCATCATTCGATAATATATCAAAATATCGTCAATGAATACTTGGATGAACTTGTCCAAGTATTCGCGGAACACCCCGTTCATCAAACTCATAAATACCCCTGGGGCGTTTGTCAATCCAAACGGTAAAACAATAAAATCGTAATGTCCAAACCTCATTTTAAAGGTGGTCTTAGGGATGTCTTCCTCCTTGATCCATAGCTGGTGATACCCTGATCTCAAGTCGATCTTCAAAAATATTGTCACTCCCTTCATCTGATCAAACAGATCATCAATCCTTGGCAACATATATTGATTCTTGATTGTTGCCTTGTTCAATTGACGGTAGTCAATGTAGAGTCTCCATGACCTATCCTTCTTTCATATAAAAATTATAGGCACACCCTACAGTGACACACTTGGACGTATAAGTCCTAGATCCAACAACTCCTTCAGTTGCATTTTCAACTCTTGTAACTCTAGGGTCTAAATCTGATAAGGCGTTCTTGCTATCGATTATGTTCTTGGTTTTAGGTCTATGGTAAATTCAAATTCCCTCTCAGACGAAAACCCTGGTAACTCCTCTGGGAAGACATCCGTAAACTCTCGTACTACCGAAAGTTTTTCTAGTCATTCTGCCACGCCTTTTTCATTTAACGCAAGGATCACATATAGTTGGCATCCCTTGCGCATGCTCTTCCATAACTATAGGGAAGATATGAACCTTAGGGACTCTGTGGTTCCGACCTACAATCACATGTCTCTGTCCCTCGTCATCGACCAAGCTCAATTATTTCATCTTAGAGTTGAGTATCGCATCATGCGATTCTAACCAGTCCATGCCGATCACTACGTCATAAGACCCTAAGGTCGTGAAGTACAGGTTGGACCTAGTGACAAACTCTCTCAAGTTAAGGCTACAACTCGTAACCTTCCCTCCAACCTTTTGTTTGGCTCCCGAAGCCATTTCTACAAAGCTAAACTTATCCTGCTCGACTTCCTTTACCTTAATTCTTTTTAGTGTTGCACCAGAAATAAAACTCTCTGTAGAACCTGGATCTATCAAAATACTAAGGGTCTGGTCAGTGATGGTACCTGAGGTCTCGAGCATAGTTGAATGGTGCTCTGCCTGGCAGTTATTCACCACTGCATAAATCTGATGGGACTTGCCCAAATCTCCCACAGTAGTGGGTCTGGATGATCCAGATGTTGTGGTCCTCTCAACTAGGTAGTCATTCTAGTAATGTAGCTCTCCATATCTCTAGTACCCTTTCTTTGGTCCAGTACTCCTAGTACCTGAAGTAGACGCTGACGGACCACTAGCCTGGAACCCTGGTTTGTTCCGTTGAACATGCTTAAACTATTGTTCTTGCGGTCAACGCTATTGTTAGTGTTGTAGTCCTCTGTAAGGAGTCTGTTGTTGAGGTGTTGGTCGTCATAGTGTAGTGTAAGTGGATCCTCTTTGAGTGCCTCGATATCCTGGAGAATGTCTAGTTGGTGTTTGATGCTGCAATGCACCAGATGACACATGTCCCGATGGTATCACTAGAGTCTTGCTCTAACCCCCGCTGATAAGCTCCTCGTTTGATATGAGATCCTTCTAGACATCATCATGCAAGGTTTGAGGCATCAAAATCCTCACCTTTACACTGTTGACATTAAGGCCGAACACGAACTTGTTGACCTTGAGTTTCTTGGTATTCAGGTGTGGAGCATACCGAAGAAGCTCCATGAAGAGGGCCTCGTACTCGGGCACCGTACGACCACCCTATCGCAAGGCATTGAACTCATTGAGTTGACGCTCAATGATATCCTTAGACAGATACCTCTCTCGGAACCATTCCTTGAACAGTTCCCATGACACGTCTTCGACTGCCATGTTCAATTGTGGCAGGAGCGTCTTCCACCATATAGGAGCACTCCACTTCAGTTGAAATACCGCCATGCGGACCTTCATGTTGGAGGTATAGTCACGAACTGCAAAGCACATCGTCATATTCTCCAACCATGCCTCGGCAGCTACATCGTCCGAGGCACCAAAGAACTCGAGAAACTTGACCTTCTCGAGTTCGCAGTGAATGCTACCAGTACCAACTAGGGCGCGCAGTGGACCCTGTTGGGACTCAGAAATGTCGTATTTTCATCCACCTTTCCCTTCCTCATTCTTCACATTTCATCGTCCCATTAACCTTTCATGATACCATTTTCATAATTAAATATGGGTTAAACCTTATTATTTTCCAAATCATTTATTTTAGTATTAAAAAAGAATTTGTGATTAAATATTAGAAAATTGACATGTTTTCATATATCTCAAAAATGTGTGAGCTTTATCATGTGTAGGAATATGTGAAGGATTAATTCAAAAGACTTCTCGAATAATTCCTCCACCATTTCAAGATGTGAGGAGATAATTCAATACTAATCCAAGGAGAAGATCATGGAGATTTGGTTGTCATATCTTATCCAAGATATATGAGAGATATGTGTGAGGATTTGAAGGGATTATATTTTGTAATAAAGGGAAATGGGTTGAGAGAAAAGTGGATCTGTAATTATGAGATGTTTATCTCCTTTTCAAAGATCTCACGTATAAAAGAGAGTGCCTTCTCTTCATGAGGAGGATGAGAATCATTATTATGTAGATTGAAAAGAGGATTCATTATTATGTAGATTAAGGGAATTGTTATGAGATAGGTTCTTGAGGAGAATTGTTATGATGTAGATTGGATTCATGAAGAGACTCCTTTTGTAAACCTACATGTTGAAGATTAATGCAAGTTTGGATTCGGTGATTTTGTCTCTCTTAGAAGTTATCATCTAGTGATCTAGAGCTTCCATGTTGGCATCGGCAAGGGCCACCGATCCATCTTGGTAAGCTTATTGTAAATTGTTAGTGTAGATTTTCATTTCATGTATTTTTTATTTCGATTTGATGTTATTTTGTGTGATTTCACTATTCGAATTTGTTGCAAAGTGTGCTAATGCAGGAACAGTTGGATCTCCATATTTCACCATACATGAGCTTAAATGGAGCATCCCACGTGTTAGTTTAATTGTTTCAGGAGATAGAATCAAAGTTCATCTTTTATATTCATGAGCCATCAATGAACATGTCCATCACCTGAGCAAGAGCTTCTGTTTGTTTATGAGTGTTTCTTTCCAGCTTTAGAATTATGTGAAGATTGTTATTTTTAAAAGTGTGTTGGTTTCTAAATGGTTTTCTTATCTAATCTATACTAAACAGACATAGGAACCTATCTGTTATCGGCGCATATAGTGCATCAACTCTATTGATTACAAATCTCAGTTGATAATTTATGTTTAGTAATATATTATGCATATAATTGCACCAACAGACCCTCAGGAGGTTTTGGCACCCTGGCCTCATCTCTATCCAAACGGTTGATCAGTGCCTCAGACATCCTCTAAAAGGACCTCATCAGCCCAACCACATCACCCACAACTACTTGTTCCTACCCAACAACTCGTTCGTCTCCTTAGGGGTTAGAACCCTCGGGCATGGATGCTACTGGAGGCGTCGCGCCTCCTCCCCTAGCACCACATCGTCTGCCTCCGCGGCCTCCTCTAACCATTATTACCTGTACGAATACAAATCAATTTATTTAGTGACATCTATAATCAATTATCTAATCAATGGAATCCATAGTGATCCCAAGTCGCGGGTCGAACCGACTCTGATACCATATGTAACGACCCCCATCGTTACGACAACATGTGATGCAAAACAAGTGCAATTTTTTTTTTATAAAGCAGGAAGTAACAACGACAACAATCAAACAACGCAACTCAACGACGAACACAACGCACGCAATTCATGCAACATACAACATAACAACCTATCATACTAGCACATCATGCAGTTGGATGCAACATACGAAAATCAATCAGACAAAAATAAAATGACTACCCGCCTGTTCTAACCTGCAAGGTTAGGACCTCCAGGACACATAAGAAATGCTCAAGCCTAGGTTCCCATCGATTTTGACCATTTAAGGTCTCAAGGCTGGCGACTATTCTGAGGAACAAGGGGGTGTCTACATCCCTCCCATCATAAGAAATACCATGCCTACTAAGCTAAAACAACATCAATCAATCCAAACGTAATAGCTTTAACGACACAAGTAGCTAGAACCCTCCTGGCGAGTGGGAGATAATCACATTACGTTACAAAAAAAGTACAACCTTACTGTAACGATCCCAACCATTACGACGCATACGACGTACAACATGAAATAAAATAATCACATCAACTCAACTTGACGACATCAACAGAGGATGACACCAGTAGCATACGCATGAAAAGCATAGCATAAAAGCGCACCAAGGCTTGATGCAGTTTACGAGCATTGACACCGACAATAATTAAATGGCTAAGCTAAAGAACATATCAATGTACATACATGTGCAAACATTCTAGTAAACACAATCATAGATCACATCAATTCCATGGCACGCGATTAAACCATTCACTAAATAAAACAGATGATGTTATTAATCATGTAACACGAGATCTCATGTCGGGAGAACAGGTTCACTCATCGATCAATGCGCGAGATGATCCGATCATATGGGGCCACACCACCACATGGTGACCACGCAAGGGTAAACTACAGTGTACACATAAACCATCTCTAAACCACAAGCATGTCATAAAACTCATTGCGCATAAGGTCACAATCTTCATTATAAGGAATCAAATGAAGTGCCCTACTAAGATCAAGCTAATCATCTACGTTGGGTAACCACGAACATTACCATTAAATACGCAAATCACCTTACAACCTCTTCTAAATGATTAACCTAAGTTGATAAAGGTGAAATCATTAAAAAAAAATTTTATTAACGCCATTATTATAATTAAACCCTATCACTCACTAAACTAGATCACCAAGAGAACCTTTAATAACCAAGTGATCCCATGAGCATTTATTTTCTTAAAGCCATTATTATTGATTGTAAGTTGAATAAAAATATAACTTATGGTCCTATTGGATCTATTGTTCAAGGATAAAAGCACCACTAGAAGTCAACCCCTTTACCATTATGAATTATAAATCATCCCTTTTTAAAAGTAACTAAAGGAACTTAACTGGAAGGAAATTAGTTTGAAATAAAAAAAAAAATCCTCTAAATTACAATTTCTCTTCATATTTACCACTGAATTTAATTTCTAACAATTTTAGATTCACCACCGAATTGAAATAACCAAAGACTTTCCACCACTTCTCTTCTCAGCAATAAAGGTTTATATTTTGAGTTAAGAAAGAGGGGACTGGATACGATCCACTAAAAATTATGAGATACGGGGTGTTGCTAGCATCAACTCCACTTATTATTTTAGGTCAAATCACAACTGGAGAGGCACGCATTAGGATAATTTAATTGAGTGAAACTCGAAATGTAGGGGGGACTGAAATATCTCAGCAATTGGACGGCGAAGGAACTAGATTAAAAGGAATAAATAAATAAACGAAGGTTCATCCCATCCGCCGAAAGGGATTTTAAAAGCTATGAGCTCCTACGCCAAATCTTCTAACTGGTAGGTCCCACGCGCAGGTAAACCAGGGTGTTAAAGCTCAAACGGTCAGTCAGATTTAAGTCTAGAACACTAAGAAACAGGAGGAAAACACAACCTCCCACGAAAATTGAAATAGACACAGAGATTGACGATTCTCTCAGCCAAAAATCCCCATGGGGATAAAGAAGATCCAAGTGAAACAGGAAGGTGAACATGTGTAAGTAGAATACTGTGGGAATCCATCCCAACACGCATCAAGAGGGAAGGAATTCGGAGGGAGAAGGCTGTGGGAAAAGACTGTGATAACAGCGTGTAACTAGGATTAAGAGGAGTGGTGCGAGGGATCTACCGAACCCAATCGAAGAGTGTCTCCTGCGATCAAAATTCACTACCGACATCCATAAAAGGGTCATTGCAAGACACCAAGTAAATCTGAACTTGGGTAATCGCAAGGAACTATGGATATTCGATGGACATAAAGGGGAATCTGTTAAAATTTTACAAATAAACCGTGCAAATCTGTTAACTACGGGGCGTGAATGTGTTGCGTGTGCTACCAGACAACACTTAGAATATCTTAAATCATACCTTCATCAAGATTTGACACACCCTATCTGACATCAACGGGTTTCATCGATTCAAACTTAAACTGCGATGAATACTCAAACGAAAGGTTCACCCATAGTCATTTACATTGCATCTTACTGATTAACCTTCGGTGAACATCTCAGTAAAAACAAGTTCTAGGTACTTAATTTACACTTTGTTTACATCTGAATTTAATGTTCAAGAATATATAATGGTAACACAAATTTCCCACAATTGTCTCTCATTATAAATTACAATTTGACGAATAACTTTCTGTGCAAATAAGTGACTATATAACTATAATTTTCTTCTTAAAAACTAAACATTTTGGAACCCAACAATCTGATCCTTGAAGTAACACGCTGAACTTTTGAAGTAAACGATCTCAACATTTTTTAGGTAAACAATCTGAACATTTTTTAAGAAAGCAATCTCCTCTGTATTCACCAACTATCGTGCGAGGATATATCATGCATTAAACATAAATTGGTATTCATATACAGGAATATAAAAATAATTTACAATTCAATTACACATGCATACCATCACCGAAGATGAAGAACCCAGATTCATTGTCCCGCATTTGCTCTCTATCCAGCTCTTGCTTGTCAATCGTTGAGACCTCATCGATGCCTCCCAGCCAACGCTAGGGCTACTCTTCTTCCCCCTAAGCCTCCCAAGCCGCAAAGGGGCCACACACACAATACCAGAGAATGCTAGCTCCTAGCTTGCCTCGCAAGGTCGAGCTACCAATCGTTACCTGAACTGGGTATCCCAACTCCCATAAGATAAATTCAGTCAAGATAAAATTCCGACAGCGTAACCTTATACAAACCAAACGTGATTCATACTCATCCTTCATCATCCTTTTTATACAGTTTTCTAATGATTAGTTTCCCCAAACCCTCATTAGATTCTTTTCATTAAATTTAATTATGACAAACCTCCCCCGTACACATGTCATCCGATCCCTTAGTTGCACCAGAAAATCAATTTATTAATTAATTAAATTTGTTTATTTCCCTCACCCACCTAAAAGCATTCCTAAAAACGCTCCCCAGTGTCCCTTTATTCCCTTACATTTCTTAAATGAATTACGCCTTACTTAAAGCCTAGTTGAGTTCACAAATAGAAAGTTCCAAAGGCTAGATGTTTTACTAAGTTAGACATTCCCTTTTTTCTTTAAGTTTCCCTTTTTCTTTTTAACTAAGTTCAGAATTAGCAAGTTTAGACAAAAACAACCATTTACCCTTTTAATAATTTAATCCTCCATTATAATTTTTACTTTAATAAATAAAGTTTGAATTTTCTTTACCCCCTTCTTTTTACATGTCTATTTAGTTTTTCTTTTTCACATGTTCTACTTAGACCTAGGTTTTAATTTCACTAGGTTGGACGACAGTTTTTAAGGGAACAATTGGTTATTAAACTTTACTCATACCATCATCTATTTTAAGGCCGACCAGGTCCTAAGGAGGCATATTTTTCTAGGTACTAGATTTATTAACCTACCCAAGTTAAAACCGTGGCATGCCCTTCAAGACGCACTATGTGCTCCAAGGGTGCCACTCGCCTCTTTATGTTTTATCTACGCGATGTGCCCTTCAAGACGTACTACGTGCTGCAAGGGTGCCACTCACCTCTTGACTGAATTGGTAGATGTCAAACCCCTGGAGTCAATACTATGTCAGGTGATCTTGTGGGAGACTAAGGGCCTTTAAGGAATAAGGACCCTACCTTATTGCATGCCCCTTAGAATCATCGTGAGCGAATGTCTCAGTCTTCCCTCATGACATCGTGGGTCTTATCGAACTAGGTAATCGTTAACCTACAGTTCGAGCCACAACGGGAGTGCTAGTAGGTTGTGGCAGGGTTGTTGCCACACCTCTCCCTCAATGTCTTTAGTTGTCATGTGTGACCCCTTTACTCCAAATGTGAGTCTGGTTGGCAAGCTATCGTCAGCATGCATCATCAATGAAACATGTCAGCTATAACAATCAACATCATAATATGTAGTCATATGTCACATCTGTAATATCAAACACATTCAAACCACAACAGTCCACTCCCTGACTCGACCCAGAGTCCAAGAAGATCCATCGATGCCATCGGCATCCTCTAACGTCTAGAGTCCTGCACACTCAAGAGAACCCAGTCAATAGCACATGTCGATGTAAATACAGCAAAAACAACATATCATCATATCCTCAACATCTCACAATCATAATCAAAACAACCAATCATATAATGAACCGGATCACTTGCACGCAAGTGTCCTCAAGAATATGTTTGCTCAGTGCTCACAAGAGCGGGATGTTACACCAAAACAAACAAATTATTGAGAAGTTTCATGATGGCTATCATATGTAGTTTCATAGTGGTGGGCACTTTGCAGCCAAAGACATTGCTCATAAAATCCCATGCTATGGTTTCTATTGGTTAGGCTTGTTCCATGACTTTTTTATGTTTGTTAAAACTTGTGATTGTTGCCAACGATCTATAGGAAAGGAAAAAAATGGCATGCCTATGAATCTCATCACTACATATTTTATTTTTTTGAAGTGGGGTTTAGATTTCATTGGTCCTATTAATTGTCCTTCTTTAGTTGGTCATGTTTTTATACTCACTACCACTGATTATTTTACTAGATGGGTTGAAGTTGTCTCACTTAGACTATCAAGGAAAACTAAGTTGTTTCCTTTATGGAGGAAAACATATTTTCTCACTTTAGTTTGCCTCTTGATATTATTAGTGACAATGGTGGTGCTTTCGTGTCAGTTGAGGTGTTGAGGTTGTGTGAGCTACACAATATAATATTCTCCACCTCATCTCCCTATTATTCACAATCTTGTTGAATCCATGAAGAAAAATATGATTAGAATTATTAAGCATGTCATTGATTATAATCCTTGAGAATGGCATTTGCAACTCATTTATTCTTTACACGTAGATCAAACATAACAAAGATTAGTATGGGGGAAACACCTTTTAGACTAGTTTATGGATAAGAAACCATTATGCATGCAGAACTGGATTAAACAACTTACCACTTAGATTTTCAAATAGAGGATTTGGACACCAATCTAATAGCTCAAAGGTTCAATGCATTATTATCTTTGGAAGACAAAGAAATTTTGCATCACGAAATTTACAAAAATGCCAAGGAATTTTCAAGAAATATCATGATAAG
>ML827583.1:26013-48304 GCA_009831015.1 Picea engelmannii | reverse complement strand
GTTATGTTAAATTTCTAGTATTATATAGATGGCCCTTGAAAATTTAGATGATTAGTGTTATTTCAACTATGATGTTACTTGTGAATATAATAATAATTGGCGTTATCATTGAGATTTATGATTATAATGACAAAGCATGAGAGATCCTCATTAAATATTTTTATCTTGAAAGGTTATGAGAATTTGGTGGTGGTAACATTTACGAACTATTGTAATGGTAAGACCATGGTCCGGATATGCGACACAAATGATTGGTGGCCGTGGTATTGTGTTTGTTAATACACACCTGACGCCCTGACCTAGATTTACATACAAAAACTATGCGGGGTTAATAAATAAGGATTGTTGTTTGGTTTAAATAAATTTAATTCGGGGTTCATTGTCAGAGTCCTTGTCACGCGCCTTCCGTAAGAGGCGAAATTGTTCTTCTTATTTATGTTGCACGGATTGTGATCTGTTGGTTGCTTGGTCTATTGTGTCGGGTGGGACGTAGACACCTCCATGCTCCTCAGAACAGTCGCCAGCCCTGAGACCTTAAATGGTTAAAAGCAATGGGAACCTGGGCTTGAGCGTTGATTATGTGTCTTGGAGGTCCTAACCTTGCAGGGTAGGACGGGCGGGTGGTTAGTTCACTTTTGTCGCTAAATGTCTGTGTTGTGCACCTCTGCCTGTGGTTGTATTGTTGTAGTTTTTCGTTGAGGCCTTCAGTCCTCTTATGTTGAACTTGTGGTTGAGTCTTGTTGTTTGTCAAGTGGCGTCGTACCATTCAGTATGTTGCTATTCCTACACGCGCACACACACCTTAAACAAAAAAAAATAAAAAAAATGGTTGCACCTGTTACTAGAATGGTTGTCGTAACGAGGCAGTTCTTTACAAATTCAAAAGAGACTTTTTTCTCACATAGTTAATGGGTTGTCCCTTGAGCCTTATTACTCTCTTGAATAAACTTAAAAAGGAAAAAAAATGTTTTATTTGTGTTTAGGTTAGACTTCTCATGCTTTTTTGTTTTTCACTTTCAAATTTACTTTTGTAGTTCCAATTTTCAGTTTTCACTTTATCATTGTTTATCCTTTCTCTATTTTCTCCTTTTTAGTTTCATTTTTAGTTGATTGTAGGTTTCATTTTGTTAAATTCCATATATGCAAAAAACACCCAACAATCTATGCAAACAAATCCCAACAATAAGGTCTAATTCGGATAACATTCACATGGTTATTATTGGTTATTTTGTGGCAAGGATTTCCCATGCAAAATATTTACAAATGTGTGAGGAAGTTCCTAATGCTTCATCGAGGTAATTTTTTCTTGCTGAAAAAAGCATTGTTGGGTTGCCCAAGTTTTCTTTTTTTCATCCTCTTTCTTCATCCTGAATGTTGAACTCTAGCCATCATTCTATTTATACTATGCATTTTTAGAGCTAAATATGAATGAGGATTATCTTCTCTTGTTTTTTGTGGTCTAAAGAGATCTCAAGCCATGTTATGATGTTTTTTCCCACATCCTAACTCAACTCGTACAGTACTAAAATTAGACATCTAAATATTTCCACCTCACTGAAAGCAACATGCCCAAGTGGATTTTCCAAATGTTAAACCTTTTTTTGTCAACATGCCTATGATCACAAAGTATTACACCAAATGTATAAGTTGATCAATTCTAGACTATCACCCTAACCACTTGACACAATCATTGTTTAACTCTCTCTTCAACAATATCCTAGATAGGCTATTAAGGCCCACCATGTTAGTGTTTCACTCAAGTAATAAGGGTGTTATGGTTATTCTAGCTCTATTTATCATAGTGGCATGTTCACATTTTTTTAAGGAACTCTATCTTTCATATGGATTATGGTTACGATTATTTCATGATGATGTGGGTGCAATTTGGTTATTTGTTTTGATGGTTATACATAGTTGTGTTTTACTTTGAAATGGTACAAAACGCCAACAAAATTATTTTTTTTGGATTATATATGAAATGGTTATATTTTATGGTTGTGGTTGATGATGAATTTTTTGTTTCATTGTGATTGGTTGCCTCCACCTCTATTTACAATTGGACATGGTACCGAAAAAACAAAAAACATGTCATTGTTACTAAATGAAGTGTGTGTGTGTGCACAAAGTGTTTGACCCTAAACTATGGTATAAACTATGACCTTAATATAGACCATACTAATGGGCCACCAATTTGTATATTTTATGGCCCATTCTACAACTATAGCCAATACATTCTTGCCCCTAAGCCAAGATATTCATGAGAAACATTCATGTTTTTTTATGACCAATATGACTAATGCTTATCTAATTATATATAATTTAGATCATTCAAGTTGAAATGTGATATATGTTTGATATAAGAGTAATTTTTCGTTTTGATTATTGTTGCTTATATTGTATATGAAGACTAATGTGATCCTCAAAGAATAAGTGTAGGAAAATTAGAGAAATTTAGAGGTCAAAAATGGGTCTCAAAACAAAAAATGTGTTATCAACATCAACTTTAAAAAAAAACCAATAGGATTCAACATGACGATGGCAACCATAAGGATAAATAGTTCTAGTAAACCTTGATAGATATATAAGAGAATAAACGATAAAATTCCATAGACAATCCCTTAAACAATTAAGATACCAAAGCATTCACCATGAACAACATAAGAATATAGAGAGAAAAACCCCTTAGGTAGGATAACACCATCAAATACTCCTTATGGAAGGAATCACTTTGCAAGCCATGCTTGCTACAATACAAATAATCCAACACCTCTCCAACACAATGATACTCATGTGTATTTATACTTTCTCATGAGTATTCCTAGGGGTCTATGCCAACTACGCCTTATTGTTATATTATTTCCTTTTAATTACATAGTGGACCTATTCCATTATTATGGCATTACATTCATTATCCCCTTGGGTACCTCCCTAGGTCTAAGGTACCCCATATTATACTCCCTAGGTACATTAAATTCCATCCCCCTTGGCATGTTTCATCCTCAAAACATGGGAAGAAGCCATATAATATGACCCATTGAGAAATGTAGTCAGATGGTACCATGCACGAGCATCCATCCATCCTAGTGAAATGTGGATATGGGTTCCAATTGTGGCCTTTCCTCGAACTTGATTTTGGCTTCTCCTTGGGATCCATGTCTTTGCTACTCTACTCTAATATCTCCATGCATTTCTTTTAGTCCTCCATTTTCCTCCATACTAGTTCCATCTCTAGTTCCATGTTGATCCATAGTAAGTTTGTTGACACTCATGCCCTTCTCTTGATGATTATTGTTTCTCTAAGTGGTATAAGTGAAAATATACAACCTTAGCTATTGGTTTGTCTTTATTGAACTCTTCAACACATGGTTCCTTTGAGACATTTATCTCCTCATCTTCTTCTCCCTATTTAGGCCCTTCTTGGGGATTTTCTTCAAGTTCTTTTGTAGGATCTTCTTTCGATTCAACCTTGGACTCTTCATATGATGTTTTTTTAAGTACTATAGTTTGTTTCCCTACAAGGAATTTTGCATGTGCTTCTTTGGTCCCTTCCTATTTAATAATAGAAATATCATACAATGTAATTTATTTTTTCGTGTACGAAAGTTTCAAAAACTTCTTTTGCACATTAATATTAATCGTACCAACGTATTCCATCCAAGGGTATTCCAAAATAATATCCACATCATCCATATCTATAACACAAAAATTTGACTGCAACACATATTTATCCATGGTAATATTCAAATCTTTAATGAAATGTTTTATAGTATGCATGTACTAACAATAATTATTAATAAGTTGTCAAGTTGAAATTGAACGAGTTGCCTCTGCAGAAACCATATCTCCTTGTCTCCCTTTGCACTACCTTGTCCCTCCCTATGGCCTCTCCTAATCTGGACCATCCTTCGTACTTTGAAAATGAATTCGTCGCCTTTAATACTTTGGTTGGATCTCTGGAAATCCCCCCCTCTTTCCCTACATATTCTCAGTTCATGGAGAAGTTGAATCAAATCCCAAAAGTAGTTATTCCTTGCAAAGGCATGAAGAAAAGCTCTCTCCTTCGCCTCAATAGAACTCGTCGACCAATTCATGGGTTTATGGTCGTCTCCTCTTCAAATATACCTTTGGATTGAGCGGAACTACCATCCTCTGATACAGGAATGCATGAATCATTTTTTCTATGGTAAGGGCTTCTATATTTTTTTATTTTGAACATAAATAGGATAGAGATCTCATTTTCCATAATGGTCCATATTTCTTGGGTCCTAGAGGTTTATACTTAAACAAATGGACCCCATATTTCTATCTAGAGAACGACATTCCCTCAGTTGTCCCAGTCTGGGTTCACCTCCCTCACCTGCCTTTACACTGTTGGGGGGGTGAAGTTTTCAAAAGTATCAGAGATACCTTGGGAAAATTCATAGACAGAGATGAACCCAAATCCAGCATGTATTCTTGTGCTAGGATCTGTGTGAACATAGATCTGGAAAAAGGGCCCCCATAAGCAATCAAACTGAGGTTGGACGATTGGACCTATATTCAGAAGTTGGACTACAAACAACTCTCATTCAAATGTAATACATGCCATGAATATGGTCATTTTTCCAAAATTTGTCCCACTAACAAACAAGAACAAGAAGCAGATGCCTCACAACAACAATAAGGTTGGCAGCAGGTCAGGAAGAAAGCTAATACTAGTAAAGGAGTTACTTATTCCCTTGGTCCCTTTAGATACACCCCTAAAACATGTCCTTCCCGTCATCTTCCTTCTGAAAAAAATCCCTCCTAAGAAGTATGCCCCTAACCCCCCCTCCCTCATCCCCCCCTCTCCCTCTCGAAACTCCTTTGAAACGTTGGGCAAACCTTCTTCAAAGTAAACCCCTATTGTTGATCATACACCAGAGCCTTTGACACACTTCTATCCTCCTGTTCTAGAACTAATATCTGAAGAATCAAGAGAAGAGGAAAGCTGCAATGACGTCTCCCAAGAAGAGGAATTACAAGAACCGGAAGAACCTCTTTCAGAATTTCAACATAATCGAGAAATTGAAGAAGGGGAAATTCACCCGAAAAAACACAAGAAATCCGGACGCAGGTCTAACAAAGAAGTCAGATAAGAAGAGACATCAAAAGAGAAATCCCAAGGTAAGCAACTATCTATATAAATCTCAATGTACACCTCAACAAGAAGGGGATGAAACAAAGTCTTTAATCTATTGTTTATGGAAGTCATGCCTCCTCCACCCCCCAATGAATCTCCTCTCCTAGAATTGTAGGGGATTTGGACATAAATCCAAAGTTGAAGCCATAAAAGATCTCCAATCCCTTTCCAAACCTTCTGTAATACTCCTCCAAGAGACAAAATTGGAAGAGACTAGTTTTTTAGAAGCAACAAAAAAAAAATCAAAACTTGTGGTGGAATTGTTGTAAGCTCTCAGGGTTCCTTTGGTGGAATAGATACTCTTTGGGATGAACAGATATGGAATCTTGAGGTAACTCTGAATACTCAACATTTGCTTTTAACAATTCTTAAAAATGAGGATTCCCATAATATTATTTTAGTAGTTAACGTATATATTCCCAATTCCTACTCGGACAAAACCTCCTGCTGGAACTCTCTCTCAGCACTCAAAAACTCTATCGATATTTCCTCTTGCATAATTGGTTGGGATTTCAATACCCATCTCAATTCAGGTGAAAAAAAAAGGAGGTAGTAAAGTCATAGATCCTTTCTCTAAGAACATAATGGAACTCATCTCAGATTGGGACTTATAGGATGTGAAACCTTCCAAAGGGAAATTTACTTGGAATAACAGGCACTCTGGTCTCTATCATATAGAAGCTCATTTAGATCACTTCCTCATCAAAAACCATTTCCTCCTCTCCCCCCCAGAAATTTCCTCACACATTCTTCCCTCAGCCACTTCCGATCATAATCCTATCTCTCTGATATTTAGCAACCCTCATAACTATTCCCCCCTTCCCTTCCACTTTAACCCCCTATGGATAGAAAATACACATATTGCCCCCCTCATCAAGCAAGTGTGGTCCTCCCATTTCTCTAGGTCATCTAACTTCATTTGGGAAAGAAATATAAAGGTATTTAAGTTCTCCCTCAAAGATTGGGTGAAATCTTCTTTCATCCTTCCGCACCAAGACAGACTTGTAAAAGATGAAAATATGTTGGGCATACGACAACTATTAGAATAAGAGGAAGTCACTGATTCTCTTCTGAATCAAGAAAAAGAAGCCAATCAACAACTTCATCTCTCTTTGCACAAAGCAAAGGAACACTGGAGATTGAAGTCAAGAAGTTTATGGTTAAAAGCAAGAGACTCCAACAGTTCATTTTTTTCATAAACAAGCACAAAGTAGGAGGAAAAAAGATACAGTCACTTCTATCCATTCAAACAATGGGAAACGACTTGACACCTTTGATCAAGTCAAGGAAGTAGGCTCTCGGCATTTTGAATCCCTGTATCTACAACCAAATGACGAAGGATCAAACGAGGACATACAATCAATGCTCGAAAATATTCCAAATATTGTCTCAGAATATAAGTATAACCAATTAATCCAAGAGATAACTAAAGAAGAGATAGCCAAAGTTGTGTGGGACATGGAAACAGACAGAGCCCATGGTCCTGACTGGTTTACAATCAGAATATATCGTTCTTTCTTAAACATTATAAAGAGAGATCTTGTTAGTGTCCTAACCCGCACATAAGTAGAGCAATATATTCGGATGTAATAAAGGTCAATATTAATAAGGCCTTTCAATAAAATAGAATAAGGCGGATGTAAGAAGACCTAATAGAAGCTTCCGCTTCTAGAAGGATCTTCCTCTAGATGCTTCTCATGATAGACATGTTTAGTATAAATAAGGGTCGAGGGCATGAAAACCCTAGCTTGGAGATTATTGTAACAGAGCATTGCTCGACTGGAGGTTTCCCCCTCGAAGAGGCCCGTGAACATTGCTTTCTGAATCAAAGTGTTATTTTTGTTGTTGTTCTTATATGATTTCTGTGTTATTGTGGAGATTATGTTGGTTATATTACTGTTATTCTACCATTTCTAGCATTTTGTTTCTGTTCTGCATACTTTTTATATCTAGTATATTACAAGTGGTATCAGAGCACTTTCCTTGGCAGAAATTGTGGGAAATTTTTTTCAGGGTAGAGACGTATTCCAGCATCTTTAAGCCACAGAGATCTGTCATTACGTGCATAAACCCGCGGTTGAGGGATTCATACACACAGTAAATACAAGTGGTTCTTAAGTGCACATATGTTGGCCACCCTTGTAACCCCTGTTGGTACCCCTTCGAGTGGTAGTGCATCGGACAACACCTGTGTATGGAATCGGCCTAGATTTCCTGAAGCCCTCTTTAGATAAATTGATCGGCCACCTAACTTCTATAGTGCCACTAAGAACAACACTCGAGAAGATACTCTCTAGTACTTGGGTAGTTGGGTAGTACGGCTAAGGGTACGGTCTATCCTCCTTAGTTAGTTCCCTAAGATATTGGGCCGAGTACTATTGTTGGACCTTGCACGTATATCAGAGAGCTATAACACAGGGCAAACCCTTGTCTGTAGAACCCTTGAATACCTAACCCTTGGGGGACAAAAACATAAACAAATTAAAACATACAAGATTTGTTGCCGCACATCTGTGTTCGGGTTGCCAAATCACTACACTTTTCTTACTGGTTAAGTATTTGGGGATTTCATCGCTGCAATATTCTTCAGACCGGAGTATAACTCTGCAAGTGTAAAAAAAAAAAAGTCTGGAAATTGTTTCACCATTATTTGAGACCTATTCCATTGGATTCATCTCTTCGCCCTTATCACATTCATCCATATCATTTTTTGGCAAAATTTTTGACCCCGCCTGCCCCTTTTCAGTTCACCCATCCTCATGGCCCATACCCATAGCCAAGACCTGGAAGCTTGCTTCAACACCTTGCAATCTAGTTTCCTCGAGACCCAAAAATAAGTGAAACAACTCAGTTCCATTGTTGCCTCCATCAATACATCCATCAATACAACCATAAATACAACCATGCAGTCCTCAATGGAGGAAGTCAAACAAGAACTGACCACCCAACTTGAATCTGTCTTTGCATCACTCTACACCAAACTGAAGATCCCTACAGATGACCCTTTCTCTGACGCACCTCCAAAGACTGAAGGTGAACATTCCTCCCATTCCCATACCTTTCAGCACCATAACTTTCAACGTGACCTACGCCTTTCGTGGGTGGATGTGACCAAATTTGATGGCTCGGACCCCACTGGTTGGGTAACCCAAATGGAACATTATTTCTCTTTATACGGCATTACAGATGACTTGGCCAAACTCTAGTATGGTGTTCTCCATCTAGATCAAGAACGTTGGCAATGGTGGCAATGGAGAAAAACTTCTCGTCAAGGGTATATTGCTTGGACCCAATTTGTGACTGAGATTTATGAATGCTTTGACACTAACACCAACCATTTGGGTTGTTTGACAAAGTTGAAATAATCAGGAATAGCAGAAGACTTCATAGCTTCCTTTGAGCACCTGGCTTTTCAAACAAAGGGCATGACTGATGCTTTCTTTCGAGAGTGTTTTATCAGTGGCCTCAAGGATGAGATTCGGGCCCATGTCCTCATTGCTTGACCTTCAAGTTGGGTGGAGGCTACTAAAAAAGATAAAGAAGCACAACATGTTGTATCCTCTCAAAACTGTAAAGCCTCCTTTATCCCTCGCCCTAAACCCGTAAATCCCACTACTCCCTTCGCACCATTGAAGATCCAAAAATTGACCAGGGTTGAAATGGTTGAACGCCAACTCAAAGGCCTTTTTTATAATTGTGATGACAAATATTTCCTAGGCCACAAGTGTAAAGAACAAAAACTTTTTATGACCTTCTTTGAGGATATTTTGGAAGAGGATGTTGAAACTCCACTTGTATCTGAGTCACCTGAAATCACTGACAAAAACCCTCCCTCAGACCCTCCCAAAGTGGAACCGATCATTTCCCTCAATGCTCTCACTGGCTTCTCTGCCCCCCAAAGCCTCAAGTTAATCGGTTACATCAAGCATCGGAAGGTCATCATTCTGGTTGATAGTGGAAGCACCCATAATTTTATTCATCGCTGCATTGCCCAAGAAACGCGTTGTTACATCCATGCCGCCAACAATTTCCAAATCACGATTGCCAATGGTGGTTCCATGAAATGTGGAGGGCATTGTGAAAATGTGCATCTCCAAATCGATGACTACCACCTAAAATCCCATATGTTTTCTATAAACGTGATCAATTATTAAAATTAAATCGTTGGAAATTTTTGAATTCAATGTCCAACAATTACATAGTCAAGCTAAGAGCCAACTCCTCCCATGTTTATGCCTCTTACACACTAAATTATTAACCCAATAACAAAAATTATTATCACTTTTGTGCGAACCCAACAACAAAGTTCAATAAAGCCTATATAACCTAAAATCCCATATGTTTGCTATAGACATGGGCGGTTGTGACATTATGTTGGGTGTTGACTGGCTAAGGACTTTGGGTCCCATTCTCATGGATTTTAAGGAATTAACCATGAAATTCGACCAGGAAGGCCACCAATATAAATTCCAAGGCATCATTGATGGTTCACCTGAGGTCATTATTCCCTGTCACATGGAAAAGCTGCTCAAAAAAAGTCATTCTGGTGTCATAGCCCAACTCCATGCCATACAAGCAACAGAGACACCCCCGGTGCCGCAAGACCTCCAAGCCCTCCTTTATAAACATCAAATGGTATTTTCCACTCCCCAAGGACTCCCTCCTTCCCGCGGTGTTCATGATCATTTCATTCTGCTTGTACCTGGAAGCCTTCCTCCCAATATCCATCTGTATCGCCACCCCTTTTCACAAAAAAATGAAATTGAGAAAATAGTCCAAGAACTCCTTAATGCAGGCGTTATCCGCCCTAGTACGATCCCTTACTCTTCTCCTGTAGTCATGGTCCTGAAGAAAGAAGGTTCTTGGAGAATGTGTCCTAAATTTCGTGCCCTCAACAAACTGACCATTAAAGACAAATTTCCCATTCATGTCATTGATGAGATCCTGGATGAATTGAGTGGTGCCCAATTCTTTACTAAACTTGATCTTCGCTCAGGCTATCACTAGATAAGTATGAAAGAGGCAGACATGCCCAAGACATCCTTTTGAACTAATGAGGGCCACTATGATTTTTTGGTCATGCCCTTTGTCTTGTGTAATGCCCCCTCCACCTTCCAAAGCCTCATGAATCATGTCTTCCATCCCTTTCTCCATCATTTTGTCTTAGTTTTCTTTGATGATATCCTCATCTATAGCAAAACCTAGACAAACCATCTTACTCATGTGGATCAAGTTCTCCATCTACTCTCTCAGCACCAACTTTTCCTGAAACGGTCTAAATGTGCTTTTGGTGCCTCAGAAGTAGAATACTTGGGTCATCTGGTTGGCAAGGATGGCGTCAGGGTGGATCCAAAAAAGATTGAAGCTATGCAAGACTGGCCTCACCCAAAGACTCTCAAAATCTTGTGTCGATTTATGGGCTTAACAAGCTATTATCGCAAGTTTGTTAAGAATTATTGAAAGATTGCAGCACCTCTCACTGCTCTCCTCAAAAAGAACTCTTTCATTTGGACCCCAGTCGCTGCTCAAGCTTTCCAAACCTTGAATATGGCCATGTGCACCACTTCGGTTTTGGCCCTTCCTGATTTCACAAAGACCTTTGTGTTGGAATGTGATGCCTTAGGGAAAGGAATCGGTGATGTCCTTATGCAAGAGGGTCGCCCTTTGGCCTTCACCAACAAGCAACTATCTGAAAGGAATCTGGGCAAACCCATCTATGAAAAGGAAATGTTGGCTATTCTACATGTCGTTGATCTGTGGCGCCCTTATCTCTTGGGGAAACATTTCCAAATTAAGACAGACCATCAAAGCCTCAAGTACTTTCTGGAACAACGCATTTCCTCCCCGGAGGAACAAAAATGGGTGACTAAGCTCTTTGGATATGATTATGAGATCACTTACAAGAAAGGCAAAGACAATGTGGTGGCAGATGCATTGTCCCGAAAATATGAAGAAGAAGGATCCCTTTTTCTCTTTCCTTCATTGTACCAGATTGGCTCCAAGTTGTTCACCAGGAATGGCTACAAGATCCCAAAAGTTCGCATATTATCCAACAATTGCAGACCAATGCTCCAGCTCCCCCAGGGTACTCTTGTCTCCAGGATGAGCTTTGATACAAAGGTCGTTTGTATTTAAGTAAACAATCAAATCTTAAATCCACTATACTTTCTAAGCTTCATGCTACACCCATAACAAGGCACTCCGGGTTCACCAAAACCTATGACAGGGTCAAACACTCTTTTTTCTAGGATGGTATGAAACAGGACATCCGTAATTTTGTCACTGAATGTGATGTGTGCCAACACAACAAGGGAGAAACAGTCAAATCTCTGAGCACACTACAACCGCTTCTGATTCCACCTGTTATTTGGAAGGATATCTCTATGGACTTTATTATCGGCTTACCCAAATCGGGAAATAAATCAGTCATAATGGTGGTTGTGGATCACCTTTCCAAGTATGCTCATTTCTACACTCTTCAACACCCATTTACTGCATCCACAGTGGCTCAAATTTTCATGGACCAGGTCTTCAAGCTTCATGGCATGCCTCACTCTATTGTTTCTGATTGTGACCCAACTTTCACAAGCAATTTTTGGCAAGAATTGTTCAAGCTACTGGGCACCCAATTGCATCTCAGCACCGCTTATCATCCCTAGACTGATGGTTAAATGGAAGTTGTAAACAAGTGTTTGGAAACATATCTGAGGTTTTTTTCCTCTGAAAAGAAAAATTAGTGGGCTCAATGGTTACCCCTAGTTGAATGGTGGTACAACACTTCCTACCATACAGCTACACGCATAACTCCTTTTGAAGCAGTATATGGACAGAAACCACCTTCAGTTCTCTCATACTTACCGGGTACCTCAAAGGTCCAGACGGTTGACCAAACACTCACAGTTCGAGAGGATATTCTCCGTACCCTCAAAGAGAACTTGGTCATGGCACAAAATCGCATGAAGCAACAAGCAAATCAAGGTCGCTTTGAACGTCAATTTGCAAAAGGGGATCAGGTGTTTCTGCGACTGCAACCATACAAGCAAAATTCCCTCAAGGTCAAGCATTGTCAGAAGCTAGCACCCAAATTTTATGGTCCTTACACAGTTCTCAAGCGTGTGGGACAAGTCGCCTATCAGTTAGCTCTACCCAGTCATTCGAAGCTACATCCTGTTTTTCATGTTTCATGCTTAAAGAAGGTGATTGGAACTAGGTGCCAAATTCAAACCAACCTTCCCGAGTTAGTTGAAGAAGGATCCATTTGGCTACAACCATAAGCAGTTTTGGACCAGCATGAGCATTGCCTATGTCAGAGAACCATCAAGGAAGTGTTAGTCCAGTGGAAAGATACAACTCCATTCGATGCCACTTGGGAACCAGCTACCATTCTGCAACAATTTCCACATCTCAAGCCTTGAGGACAAGGTTGTTTTTAAGGGGGCGGACATGTTAGGGTCCTAACCCACACATAGGTATAGAAATATATTTGGATGTAATAAAGGTCAATATTAATAAGGCCTTTCAATAAAATAGAATAAGGCGGTTGTAAAAAGAAATAATAGAAGCTTCCGCTTCTAAATGGATCTTTCTCTAGATGCTTCTCTTGATAGACATGTTTAGTATAAATAAAGGGTTGAGGGCATGAAAACCCTAGCTTGGAGATTATTGTAACAGAGCACTGCTCGACTGGAGTTTTCCCCCTCGAAGAGGCCCGTGAACATTGCTTTTTGAATCAAAGTGTTATTTATGTTGTTGTTCTTATATCATTTATGTGTTCTTGTGGAGATTATATTGGTTATATTACTATTATTCTTCCATTTCTAGCATTTTATTTCTATTCTGCATACTTTTTATATCTGGTATATTACAGATCTCAAAAAAATGTTGAACTTCACCTTACAAAAACAAAAATTGGGAGGTGCAACAAACTCTACCTTCCTAGCCCTCATTCTCAAAGATTCAAACCCCTCCAATTTCTCTTGTTTCCGCCCAATTTCCCTTTGCAACTCCTCTTACAAAATCCTCACTAAAATCATTGCAACCCGCCTAAAACCCTTATTATCCAAGCTCATCAACGAAAATCGGGGAGGCTTTCTAAAGAATAAGCAGATCACAGACAACATAATTCTATTCCAAGAAGCCATTCATTCTAGCATGAAAAGTATATATTCAGGCATGGTCGTGAAACTAGATATGGTGAATGCTTTTGATCGAGTTAAGCACTCTTTCCTATTCTCAATTCTCAAAGCTTATGGGTTCTCTAAAAAATTCAACAGGTGGATCAAGGCATGCATTGGCTCCCTGTGGATTTCCCCTCTGATAAATGGTCATCCTTCTCCTTTTGCCAGAGAAAGCAGAGGTCTCCGAAAAGGATGTCCCCATTCCCCCTTTCTCTATATCCTTTTAACAGATTCTTTGAGTCAGAAGTTAGAAAAAGAAAGAAGGATTGGTAGGCTACCTGGACTATTAATAGCGAGAGGGGTTAAGGAATTAAATCACTCTCAATTTGCTGACGACACTCTTATTTTGGGGGTGGCTACTTCAATCATTGCAAAACAATTCCAGAAAGTCCTCGACTCTTTCCTCCCTGTATCTGGAGGTAAACGAAATTCAACCAAATGTAAAATCTATGGATGGAACATTACAGGGCACATCATAGATCACATTTCCAGAATCTTTGGATTTCCTGTTGTTACTACTTGGACCCACTTCAAATATTTAGGTATGCCTATTTTCCTAAATTCTTATGGTACTAATTCTTGGCAGGACATCATTGATGAAATTCTCTCAAGAATCCAAATTTGGGGGGGTCGTTGGCTCAACCCAACTGGAAAAACAGTTATCCTCAAGTATGTTCTCTCCTCTCTATCCATCTTCAAGTGTCCTAGTTTACTTTCCCCTAAAGGTATTCTTGAAAAAATGTCTAAATCTCTCTAAAGTTTCCTCTAGGCCAATGGGAAAACTAACACAAAAAAAATTCATCTTATTAATTGGAAGCAGATTTTCCAACCTCTCAATAAAGGCGGTTTGTCTATCAGAGATCCCAGTCTTATGAATTCAGCTCTAGGATAAAAACTTGCTTGGCGTCTAATATTTGAACCTTCATAATGGTGGAAATCCGCTCTTGTTTCCAAATACCTTAACTCTTCAATACTGAGATGTCTTGATGTCCCCCCCCCCCTCAGCTCCCTGGTTCCCCAATTTGGCATCTTCTGAAGCACATTCTTCCCATCTCATCAATTCTAAACTCTCTTGGTCCTTGGGAAATGGAGCTCAGATAAATGTTTAGGCAGAATGCATTTTGGATCTTCAGCCAATGGACAACCAAAATTCTCTCTGCCCCCTGAAAGATTGGTGTTATTCCAAAGGTCTCCTTCACCTCAAATATTTTTGCCTCTGAGCTCCTGATGGAGATTGGAAGAATTGGAAATTCCCGGATACCCCATTCCACCTTCGTCCTTTGGCCTCCCTCCTCTTCAATCATCTAGTCAGTTGTGCACCCATTAATATTCACATTCTCGATTCCCATAGTTGGAGCTCCTCATCCTATTCAGTTAAAGCAGGTTATTCTACCCTTTAATATTTTGTTCAAGGTTATCCAGTCTCCAAAATCTGGAAGAAAATTTGTTTTGTCCTTCTCTCCCAAAAGTTAATATTTTTTGTTGGCTAATGGTTCATGGAAAAATCCTAATGGCCGAGAACTTGCAAAAACACGGACTTATGGGTCCTTCGTGTTGCCCTCTTTGTCTAGAAGCCTCTAAATCCATCCCCCACCTCTTCTTGGAATTCCCTTTCTCTTCCCAGATTTGGAATCTTCTCTATCTCCCTCTCTCCCTCCTTGATCCAAGAGGCTCCCTGGGCTAAGAAAATGCTCAAAAATAAAAGTTCTCATAATTGCGTGAAACCAATTCCATTGCGACCGGCTCGTCGTGTTGATTCCGACCATATATTCACTTTCTCAAACGGGCTCTGTATGCGAGAGTTATCGCACTCTAACCGTATTCTCAAACAACTAAAAAGTCAAAGGTCAATTGGGCAAAAGTCAATGCTGACGTCAGCATGACATCACCAAAGACACTTCATGAGGCTGACGTGGTAGAAGCAAGTGTTGACAAGTGGCAACCTGTGACTAGGCAGATGTGGATGACAGATCCAATCAGAATTGGACACATGGCAAAGTTTGGTCAAATATGGTGGTGCCGCGTGGCCCAAGCATGGGCAGCCACATGCCACCCAGTCAAAAAATGTATGGAAAGTGTTAAAATTAATGTTTTGGGGTTCATGAGAATGGAACCCGTGACCTATAACCGAGCCCAAGCCTTAATGAATGGTCCACTACCAGCGCTCCACAGATAGAGTTTGTTTATACAAGTCTTACATATTATATATATGTTGCATATATGTATATGGCACAAAAAGGAGGGGATATTTGATAGACCCTAGCCCTTGGATCTCGGGCGGATCCCACAAGACCAGGGGCTATCCCATTAAAAGGCATGCGGAGGTTTGGTTTTGACCAATTGTCACATGAAATGCGCCCCACGACCAGGAGCTAGCACCAAGAATGGGCCAGCGCTTAGCCCTTTGGGCTAGCGCTTGGCCAATTTTAGATTGCATATGACCATTATAGGGGGCGCATGCCTATTCCAAAGGGGATTAACCATATATTGTGGTTTAAAAGTAGGTTTTTACCTGTGTATTCTAATTTTTAATTATTTTGTTTGATATTATGACTACAAAGTGGTTTTTTAAGCATATCTTGGCCATTTGGAGGGGGATTTGATCCCAAAAAGAGGCCATATTCTTGGGGGAAGTTGGGCTTCCTCATATGAGAATGAAAACTATAAAAACCAGGCTTTTTGAATCTTGGAGGAGACTTTTTTAGGTAGGGATTTGAAGGAGTAGCTTGTAATTTTTGGCCTTTTTCTCATATTTTGAGAGGCATTTTCTCATGTTGTTGAGAGGAGTTTGACAATGCATGTATGAATCTGAGCAAGGAGGTCTTGCACAACAGATCTAAATCATGTAATGTAACAACAAAGAGCCTATGTAAAAGAACTTTGAGCATTTAAAGAGAAATAAATAGGTCTTCCACTTGGAAGCGGGCCCAAAGACGTAGCCAACGATTGGTGAACTCCGTTAACAAGTTATTGTCTCTATTTCTCTTTCTATTTTGTTGTTCTCTTCTCTTCATTTCCAGCATGATTATTAATGTCTGATCTCTTTAAATCATTAATGAGCATCAAGTAAAAGTCACATTTGATATTCCGCAAACAAGATAATAAGTTTATGTATTTCACATTCTTATCGATCTGATGCATAAAGTACATTAAACTAACTTGCAATTTGTCAGTAATACATTTGTTTTTGGATCAAATTTATGGCATCAAAGCATTTGGTTTTGAAGGTTTGACAGGAATTGCAAGCATTGGATGCTCACCAGAGCAAAACTCAAGTGAGGAGAAGGCCAACTTGAGGTTCTTAATACAAAGATTCAAAGGAGACCGCATAAACAAGAGATGTCTTCGCCGAGAAAACTAGGTCCAATTTGCATCTGAGGACGATTTCTTTGAGTCATTTCAGTTGATGAAAGCCATGGTAGAGGAAATTTATCAAGAAAGAGGACTACGAAGAAATCAAAAAATTGAAGAAGGTGAATCTTCAGTAAGAGCAGAAGGAGGAGTTGGAGGTGGCGGACCTTTAGAACCTTCTTCTCCTTCATCCTCGTCATCTACAAGTGAAGCAAGTGTACATCCCTCCAAGGATAAGAAACCTAAAAAAACTCATCATTCTTCTGATATGCCTTTATTAAAGTTAGATGTAAAGTTTCAATTACCCACTTATGATGGTGAATTAGATGCAGAAAAGCTAGATAATTGGGTGAGACAGTTAAAAGTCTATTGTAGGATACAAAGGATTGTTGATGATAAAACAAAAATCCAACTTGCAAGTCTCAAATTGGGAGGCACGGCTCTCATATCGTGGGAAATCAAAACTAAGGATGATCTCAATAAAAATGGTAAAACAGTCTCTTCCTGGAATGATTTTATCACTGCTTTGAAGAAACAATTATATCCATTAGCATACATGCAACAAGAAATGATGAATTGGCAAACTTTAAGGCAAGTTAAAGGTCAAAGTGTACAAGAATATACTCGAATATTTCGTAAGAAAGCATTAAATTTGGGTTTTCATTTATATACACAAGAGACACTCCTAAAATATATTGGTGGTTTACATTCTTATCTCAAGCATAATATTCTTATGCTAAATCCTTCTAACTTTTATGAAGTATGTGTACAAACCATTCACATTGAATCAAGTAAAGGGAATGTTTGTGATAGTGTTTCTACAGATACTTGGCAAAGAAAGGATGCAGGGAAAAGGAAAGAGAAAGAGAAGAAGATAGCCACATCAAGAAAGGAGAAGCCTACTTGCAAGCATTGCAAGAAAGTAGGCCATGATGAAGACCGTTGTTGGATCTTACATCCTGACTTGGGGCCATAGAAGTATGCCAAACATAGAAGGAAGAATATCGCAACTGCGAAAATTCAAGTGGATCTTGGATCAGATTCGGATGATGAGACACAGGTTGTAACTATGGGAATCCGAGGTATAAATTCTGTTGCAAGTACTAGCTCTTCTAAATCAGTTGTTGTAAATGATGAGTGTAAAAGGAATGAACTTTTCCACATAATGGTTATGACAAATAATGTTAAAGTTGATACTCTTGTACAAAGTGGATCACAAGACAATCTAATCAGTGAAGAGGTTGTAAATAACTTGGGACTTGAAACTAAGTCACATCCTAAACCATATCCATTGGGATGGATATGTGGTGATAACAATTTGCAAGTAACCAAGCAATGTAAAATCAAGTTTGCAATCACTTCTAATTATGTTGATGAAGTAGAGCTTGATATAGTGCCACTGGACATATGTGGAATTGTACTGGGAAGCCCATACCTTTATGATAGGAAAGTTATATTCTACATGGAGGATAATAAATATTGCTTCAAGAAAGATGGGAAAGAGTACATTGTTCATACTCATCACATGAAAACTAACAGATATTTTGCAGCTACACGACAGTTAAAAAGAATGGTAAATGCAAGCAAAAGTTTAACACTTTTGTCTGTAATAAATCCGGAAGTTAGTGATGCTAAACATGAGATGATTCCATATGTTTCTAACGGTCATGAAGTGTCACTAGGGGTACAGCATGACGTTCAGCTACATACTTTGGTTACTGTCCTTGTGCAGAAGGGGAAGCATGTTTTGTCATTTTCATTCACATACTCAATATTGTTGTTTAGTTTGTTGCTATTCGGTGGTGTATGGCTGCAAAATGCAACAAATAATGTAGATGATTGTGCGATTGATGGGATGATTACTTTGATAAACAATGTTATCTCAATTTTCATGTTTGTTATGAATGGTCAGGTGATTACTGTCCAAGTAGAAAGGATGGATGATACCGGACAAGTGGGGAGGCAATACCCTCACTTCTTACCTGAGTAAAAGCAGACTTTTGGTGGTCCAAAAGATTCCAAAGTGGAGAGGAATGATCCAAGAGGCTCCCTAGGCTAAGAAAATGCTCAAAAATAAAAGTTTTCATAATTGTGTGAAACCAATTTCATTGTGACAGTTTCGTTGCGCTAATTCCGGCCATATATTCACTTTCTCAAACGGGTTCCATATGCGAGAGTTATCACACTCTAACCGTATTCTCAAACAACTAAAAAGTCAAAGGTCAATTAGGCAAAAGTCAATGCTGACGTCAGCATGACATCACCAAAAACACTTCATGAGACGGACGTGGAAGAAGCAGGTGTTGACAAGTGGTGACCTATGATTGGGAAGATGTGGATGACATATCCAATCATAAATGGACACGTAGCAAAGTTTGGTCAAATATGGTGGTGCCACGTAGCACTCAGTCAACAAACATATGGAAAGTGTTAAAATTAATGTTTTCGGGTTTATGAGAATGGAACCCGAAACCTTTAACTGAGCCCAAGCCTTGAGAAATGGAGCACTACCATCACGCCACACATAGACCTTGTTTATACAGACCTTACATATTATATATATGTTGTATATATGTATAGGGCGCAAAAAGGAGGGGGTTGGGGCTAAGCCCCAGCCCGTGGTCGCTTGATAATGCATATAACCGAGGGCCTGGGGATATTTGATAGACCCTAGCCCTTGGATCTCGGGCGGATCCCACAAGACCAGGGGCTATCCCATTAAAAGGCGCGTGGAGGTTTGGTTTTGACCAACGATCACATGAAATGCGCCCCACGACCAAGAGCTAGCGCCAAGAATGGGCCCACACTTAGCCCTTTGGGCTAGCGCTTGGCTAATTTTAGATTGCATATGACCATTATAGGGGGCACGCGCCTATTCCAAAGGGGCTTAACCATATATTATGGTTTAAAAGTGGGTTTTTACCTGTGTATGCTAATTTTTAATTATTTTCACTGATATTATGACCAAAAAGTGGTTTTTTAAGGATATCTTGGCCATTTGGAGGGGGATTTGATCCCAAAAAGAGGCCAGATTATTGGCGGAAGTTGGGTGTCCTCATCTAATCATGAAAACTATAAAAATCAGGCTTTTTGAAGCTTAGAGGAAACTTTTTGATGCAAGGATTTGAAGGAGCAGCGTGTAATTTTTGGCCTTTTTCTCATATTTTGAGAGGCATTTTCTCATGTTGTTGAGAGGAGTTTGATGATGCATGTATGAATCTAAGAAAGTAAGTCTTGCACAACAGATATGAAGCATGTAATGTAACAACAAAAAGCCTATGTAAGATAACTTTGAGCATTTAAAGAGCAATAAAGAGGTCTTCCACTTGGAAGCAGGCTCGAAGACGTAGCCAACGATTGGTGAACTCCGTTAACAAGTTCTTGCCTCTATTTCTCTTTCTGTTTTGTTGTTCTCTTCTCTTCATTTGCAACATGATTATTAATGTCTGATCTCTTTAAATCATTAATGAGCATCAAGTAAAAGTCACATTTGATATTCTGCAAACAAGATAATAAGTTTATGTAGTTCGCATTATTATTGATCCGATGCATAAAGTACATTAAAATAACTTGCAATTTATCAGTAATACATTTGTTTTTGGATCACTCCCCCTCCCCCTGAGAATTGGAATGATTTATTTATATTTTGGAAACAAAGATATGCTGGCAACTTCAAAAATAAGAAACTCTTCTCCCTCCTCTGGAGGCAAATCCCTAAATTTGTCTATTGGGAAATATGGTTAGAAAGGACTCGGGCAATATTTTGGGAAAATAAACCTCCCCCCCAATGTGTTTTCACTAAAATATGTGGATTAATTTCTTAAGTCTTCTCTTCTAGATCAATACAGCTAGACCCATTGGGCTCCTTAGAACCAAATGAAGAAGAATGGACCATTTACATTTTGGAGAAAAAATTTCCAAGACTACTATTGCCTTCAGCTAGAACTAACAAGTGGAAGACATGGCATTTACGATTTGGAGACTCTGATTTTCTCCAATGGAAAAGACAACAATATTCTCCAATGTTATTCTTTGATGGAGCTTCAACAGGTAACCTAGTGGCGGTAGGTGTGGGGGGAGTCATCATTGATTCCGATGGACAAAAGATCTTGGATTACTCTTGGGGCCTTGGAAAGACCACCAACAACAAAGAATAATGCATAACAGTCTACATGGGGCTTCAACTTTCAAAAAATTGAAACCTCAATGAACTCATTTTCCTTGGAGACTCTGAGATAATTATTAAGGACCTCCTTGTCTTAAAAAAATCATCAAATCAAATTTCCAGTGGTCGTCATATCCAAATAAATTCCTTGAAAAGACATTTCACTAAGATTCACTTCTTCCATATTCTCCATTCTCAAAACCATACAACGGATTGTGTGGAAAAAATATAAAAAAACATGAATCAAATCCAACTTTTCATCAATCAAAGAGAATTTCATGTGTGTTTACCGTAATTTCTCCCCCAACCATCATTATTCCTTCCCACATTTGGAACTTTCCCTCCCTAGAAATCCTGTGTGTCTCCCCCCCTTCTTACATCACCTCCTCCCTCTGCCTCAACCCTCTCCTCTTGCCCCCTCTTCCCTTTTCTTTGGGCCCCACCCTCCCCTCCTTCGCCCACATGGTTCCCTGATGGTACTTCCCCACATGTGCATGGTGCCTTCATCCATTCCCCGGCTCGCTTGCTCTGCAAGGATCTCGTACTTTCTAATGATTTCTCATGTAGCCATGGCAGAATGGGTTGTTATTACCTCTACGAATAATCTACCAGGCTCGTGGGTAGTTCAAATTCGCCATCCTTTCAAGGGTATAATGGTTAACTCCTCTACGTTGTCATGGATAAGGCTCCATCTTTCTCCAACAACTTACCTACATTTCTACATACAACCTCATTCCACTGTGTTCTCACGATTACCTTCGACCATGTGGTGTCGGTCTAGTGCTCCATGCTCCTGTCCATCCTGCACTTTAGTGGAGCTTCATGATCAAATCAGGGATTTGCGAAATTTCATCAGAAATTTTTTGGAAAGAACAGACTCGTGGCTCAAGGAACTTGAAGTGGAGAATCAAGAACTTTGGTATCGCACTACTTCTCTACAGAACCAACTGCAAGCGCAGGAGCATAGACACAACCAAGAATTGGCAATTACTCTTAGTGGGGTTAATTGAAATACCAAGAAAAATTTTATTCTCAACCAACAATTGGGGAACCCCCTTGGACATTCTCAGCATCTGGTGAATTCAAATGAATCCATAAATACAATGTTCCCTTCAACCTTTCACTCTGAAGAAGGAAATGAACCAAATCAGGCTCCTCATGACCCACCGCAGGATCCAACATGACCAAATTCAAGAGATGGACTTCCAATTCTAGGAGCTAATCCAGTAGGTTTCCAGGAAGATGCAGAAGCATCTCTCAATTTCTATCCAGGTTCCCCTAGATGGTCTGTAATTTTTTGTATATTTTATCATCTTTTGTAGCCATTTTCACATGGCAACTTAGTAGTTCTTTTTGGACCATCTTTAAGTTCTCTGTCAGGATACAACACTCTTACCAGTTAGCATTATGGACTCAGTTCACAGAATTAATTTTCCT
>ML827583.1:0-14768 GCA_009831015.1 Picea engelmannii | reverse complement strand
CATGTTTCTACATTTTAATATAAATTTTCATCCTTAAAATTATCCCTGAGCCCAGGAAGGGGTGAACCATGATAACATATGTGTTATGTGATTGAATGCATGTACTTCTCTATTGTCTCAGTAGATATAGATGCACTAAATGAATGAGTTATTATATTTCTTGCATAAATCATCATAATGGTATACTCCATTAATAAGTTACAATAGCACTCCCAATACACCATTACCAGATCTCTCACTCAATCCTAGGCTGTAAACGCATGAGTATTGCAGCCACCCATTAAGACTATATCGGGTGAGACGGTGCAGTGTACCTTGTGTGTTGTGTTTCCTTATGGTTTACCAGGAGGGCCAATAGTTTTAGAGGCTTTGTTGGAACCTCGAACAAACATGAACCCTGGGTCAATAAACTCAGAAAGTATATAAGAAAGGGATAACCAAAAAATGGTTATGTTGTCGTTGGTAGGAACATGAGGGGATTGAGTAGATACGAAGAGGCAAAGCAAAAGAATATTAAAGAAGAAAAGAAAGCAATGAACTACTAGAAGGGGATGTTGAGACTGTGGAATCCCACAAAAGCAAAGATCGAAACTTGGCTAAGAACAAAAGAGCTGGAGTTTGCACAAAAAGATAACAAAAACCCTAGAACAACACCCCACAAATATCTTGAGAAATGTGTGTTTACTGATTTGCATGAAGTCTTTTTCTATGATTTTCCACATTTACTACAGGAGTGGATACTAAGGTTGAAGGATAACCACGTGACGAACCTGATCCGACAGTTAGAGTGGACCCCGGTACCGATTGAGCAGTTACTGCAGGTGAAAAACAAATTCACCCGCGCAGTCAATTTTTGGCTCGACAGTATTGTGCCAGGATTTATAACAGAGTTTGCAGTAGACACAATAAATTCATATAGTGTAGCAGAGAAATAATTTCTACGAGGACCTTGAGGAAGGTACATTAGATCGTTGTATACTTCTATTAAGATACGGTTATATAACAAAGGCGTAATGACAATGGAGTCAGATAGCTAAACTTCCCTACGTGCATGGGGGAAAGGGGGAAGCACTGACAGAAATAAAAGAAATGGAAGGACGAAAGGATAATGGAAAGAAGGAGGAAACCTTGGACCCGATCATGATGGATGACGACCAGATCAAGCGGATCATGGTGACAGTTGGAAAGACGCGTAGTGGAGTACTCTACAAATACAAGGTGAATACCAAGAAGAGAGTTATAGCTGCGAGGGAAGGCTTGGCAAGTGACGAGGAAGAGGTAGAGGATCTCCAGGCTATGGAGTAGATTGAGGAAATCATGCACGCAAGATATGAGAGGAAGACAAGAGGTCCAAGAATGGGAAGAGAAGGCAACAATCCTATCCATATTAATGTTAGTGTGGAACCCATAAACCCATGTGCGACTAATACACCAAAGAGAACACCATCATTTAGACAACTGAAGTTCGGAAGAAGTCAGACAGTAGGAAGTACATCTAGACAACGAACAACAACTGGAGGATCCAGTTCAGGCAGCACTAGTCAAGTATCTACACCGCGCGGAGGTAGTAGTTCAGCGTTTAGAATGGCAGGACACGATCCCACCATTAGGTTACCAAAATTCAAAGGAGAATCAACAGAAGACCCTGAGAAACACTTGTTCATTTGTGCAAAGATCTGGGAAGCAAAATAGATCATTGTTGAAGATACCAAACTGGCGCAGTTAGCTATTACGCTAAGAGACCGTGCACTAGACTAGTACATAAGTCTAGATGCAAACAGTGCACCAAGAACAACAAGGACACTAACAGACATTAAGAAGTTATTGATTAATGAGTTCCAGAAGCCGAGCTTAGAGGATCAATACATGAATGAGATGATAGAAATCTGAGAGAAACCATGAGAATTTGTTTTGGAAATTGACCAGCGATTTAAGCGTTTAAAAGGAAATTTGAAATATCTTATGACCGATATGCAACATCGGCAGTTGTTCTTCAATTCACTGCTACCACACTTAAAATATCCATTGCAACAATAGAAGTTCCAGATGCAGGCAGAGGCTCTGCAGGCCGCCCTACAACTGGAAGAAAACCAATATCAACGGACGAATCCATTGAAGAACTGAAGGAGTATCTGAAGAGCTTAACGTTCCAACTAAACCATAATAAGAGTAAGGACAAACGAGAAGCCATTCGGTGCACCACATGCAGGACGGAAGGGCACCACAAGAATGAATTTCCAACATTTGCGCAGTATATGGAAGAAGGAATACCAAATCTGTTACCAACAAGAGGACTATGGTATGAAATCTGCAAGAAACCGGGTCACGATCCATATCAGTTCTCAATGATTCAGAAATACCAGACAATCCCAAAGAGTTCATATTACAACTTTTGCAAGTCAGTGGGACACGACAACAAAGATTGTAGAACTATGGAGTTGATGCGAGAAAGGACATTGGATGCATACAGAGTGCATGCCGAAATGATGACTGGGCAAGCTGCACCACAATTTAACCAAGTTCCAGATCCTTACAACACTGTGCAACAACAGCATAATACTACGTAGCAACCATATAATACTGCGCAGCCATAGTAAAACACAGTGCAACCTCAGTACAATACCACAGAGTACAATCAGGTGCCTCAGTATAACGCACCGAGAGGAGATCAAGTAGGCTACAGAGGTGGAGGACGAGCGAGAGGAGGTTTTGGACGAGGTAGAGGACCAATGGTATGTCACAATTTCCAACAATCGGGACATTATGCAAGGGAATGTCCACTTCCACCAACAACATGTATGTATTGTCACGCATCGAACCATGATACGGAAGAATGTCTGACACTATTAGTAAATATCCAAGAAAAGAGGAACCAGAACAACTAGAATGTTCAATGGATCTCAGTTGAAGCAAGGGATGAAGGACGGAACATCAACATAGTTACCCGCAGAGGATCCAAAACATGGAACGTCGTAGATAGACAAGAGCCAGTACAACACCAGTGGGTGAAGAAGAACCTTGAACCAAGGAAGCAGTTCGACACACAAAATGAGAAGGAGATATTTAAGGAATCTCAACAAGAATTTCAGAAGGAAGACATGACATCGACTTCAACTGTGCAACAAAGCAAGGAAGCGCCATAATATGAGATGCCTCTGTTATTGGATCATACCAACAAGATACAATCCATGGGAAAAGTAAGTACAATCAAAGGATTTTTGCAATCATGTGTCAAAGTATTAAATGATCCATCATCTGTCAAAATATTGCAAAACATACTAGAACGATGTAGTATAGAGACGGAAGGAAAACTAGAACAAAAGACAGTCAATCACCTACATACAAGGAGAAGAACAAGTAGGAAATTTAGACTGAATGCCAATATCAGAGATTTCAACATGGGGGATATCATACTGGATCTAGGATTTGTAGTAAATGTATTACCAAAGAAGACATGGCAATGCATGGGAGAGCCCACATTAGGATATTCACTTTTTCAACTGAAACTAGCAAACCAACACAGAGTCCTACCAATCGATAGACTGAAAGGAGTGACAGTAGACCTGGATGGAGTGCACACCAAAGCAGATTTTGAAGTCATTGAAATAGTGGATGGCACAACACCATATCCAATGTTGCTTGGTCTGGATTCGGCGTTTGATAACCAATCCATAATCAACTTGAAGACAAGGAAAATGACATTTGAGTCAGGGAACTATAGGTTCATCGCACCATTAGACCCATCAGAAGGGGAAAGGTTTGTAGAACCCACTTTCCTAGACTTAGAGGAAATCAACCAATTGTACAGAACAACTGCGCGCGATGAAGATTATGTAAACCCAACTACAGACGAGATACTCATTTGGTGGAGCATTACTTCATGTGTAACAAACTCAGGCACTAGTTTAGAAAACTGGCAACAAAGGCTACACGAAGTTTCCACGAGAAGATGTGCATGAATAGACCGAGCAGTAAGATGGGTAGGCATGGAAATAAGGGAACCACCCAGTTTCCATGGACTAACCGATTTGGAAACATTCTTGGCACAATATGAAGATAAAGTTTTAGATAATTAGAGACTATTAGCACTTGATATAGCACTCAAGGCCACACCTGCAAGATGGTGGGGCGCACACAAAGAGACAATCACATATCGGTACCAATGTAAGCGGTTACTGCGCATAAGGTTCAACAAATTAACAAACAACAAAAGTATGATGGACAAGGGGCACCAACGAAAGACTTGGAGAAGTGCAGAACATTGTGGAAACTGACACCCCCAGAGGAATGGTCTCATCATTTTATACACACTCTAGAGGGCATACCAGCAAACCGGTACACAGACCAGGAACTGTGCAAAGGAACTACGACCTGGATGACATTGCAACAGAATTTTATAGTCACTTTCTCATTCAAGCATGAGAACCCCAACATAGATGCAGCTCTTAAACAAATAAGAGGAGTGATATTCATCAAAGAACTAGAAGTCGAACTCGTAACAGAAGAACAACAACAGAACAAATAGACAGTCAAGGAACTATTTTCATGTTACCATGTGCAGGAGGAAACACCGAATGAAGATGATCCACGCGATATTTAGAACGAAGAAGCAGAAGGCGAAAGAGAAGTGGAAGGTCCACCCATAGAATCAGAAGTTATTTCCACGTCGATCAAAGTAAAGAAAGTTAACATCAGGACAGTTGAGAATCTTAAAATGTCTAGCATTGGAGACTACTGGGATGAGCAAACAGTAGAAAGCATAATAGAGTTATTCTGCGAGTACAATGACATGTTTCCCACAACATTTATAGAGATGAAGGGTATAGCAGGAGAGCTAGGAGAAATGAAGATACCACTCAGACCTGAAACGAGACCAATCAGAAAATGACCATACAGACTGAACCCAATATATAAACAAAAATTCAAAGCTGAGATTGACAGAATGCTCGAAGCTGGAATCATAGAACTAGTCGAAGAATCCAAATGGATAATCTCGATGGTTTTTCACGATAAAAAACAAGGAGGGATACGGATATGCGTTGACTTGAGGAAGTTGAACAATGCATGCCTACATGACCCATTCCCTACACCTTTCACGGATGAAGTGTTGGAAAATGTAGGAGGACACGAAGCTTACTCATTCACTGATGGATTCTCAGGCTACCACCAGATCAAGATAGCACAGAAAGACAGATATAAGACCATGTTTGCTATAGAATGGGGATCCTACCAATACACATTCATGTCGTTTGGACTGAATAATGCACCAACAATAGTTTCCAGAGTAGTCATCACCGCATTTAAGGAATTCATCCACCAGTTTCTAGAGGTATACCTAGACGATTGGACAGTCTATAGTTTGTTGAAAGACCATATAAAGGTCTTACGGTTGATGTTAGAAAGATGTAGGCAGTGCCAGATATCTCTAAACATAAAAAAATGTATATTCGGAACACCGTTTGGGATCCTATTGGGCTATATAGTATGAAAACAAGGTTTACTCGTAGATCCTGCAAAGATTGCAGTAATTGTTAACTTACCACCACTGAAAAATAGTCTGTCAGCTAAGAGAGACATTGGGACACACAAGATACTATAGAAAGTTCATCAAAGGATACACACAGATTACCGTGCCAATGGAGAAATTGTTAAGAAAGGATACAAAGCTTCAGTGGAACGACGATTGTCAACATGGTATGGATATGCTAAAAGAGAATATGGTCATCGCGTCGATACTAGTATTTCCAGACTTGGAGAAGACATTCCATGTCCATGTAGATGCATCATCCATAGCAATTGGAGTTATCTTGGCACAACCAGGAGCGGGGGATTTAGATCACCAAATAGCATTTGCAAGTAGGAAGTTGTCATAATCATAGTAGAACTACAACACTGCAGAGAGAGAAGGCCTAGATATGGTCTACGCACTACAGAATTTCAAACATTACTTATTGGGAAAACACTTTAAGATGTTCACATATCACTCAGCCCTGAAATACCTTGTCAACAAGCCAGTGTTGGGGGGGAGAATTTGTTGATGGTTACTACTGTTTCATGAATTTGACTTTGAAGTCATAGTCAAGCCAGGAAAGTTGAATGCAGGACCTGGCCACCTATTAAGGGTCACAAATGGATAAGAACCTACGAATTTAGAAGACAACTTCCCAGATTCATAGTTATTTTCAATCCAGATCATTGATGAATACTTTGCAGATATCATTCAATACTTGAGCACAAGTATTGCACCGCAAAAATATAACACCACGTAGAAGAAAAACCCGGTAGTCTGAGCTGCAAACTATCAGTTGATCGTAGGACACCTGTACAAAATGGGTGCAAATAGAATTTTGCGAAGATATGTGTTAGAGCATGAAATACCAAGAGTCTTAACAGAATCCCATGAGGGAATAGCAGGAGGACATTACGCAGGCAAAGCTACCACACAGAAGGTATTGTGCGCAAGACTATGGTGGCTAAACATTCACCGAGACTCAAAGGAGTACTGTCAAAGATGTGATGTCTGTCAAAGGGTAGGTAAACCCAACAGACGGGACGAGATGTCATTACAACCACGGGTAACATTGCAGGCATTCGATAAGTGGGCAATAGACTTTGTGGGACCAATCAACCCACCAACAAAAAGAATAGGATCAAGGTACATCATCACCGCAACAGAATACCTAACAAGATGGGAGGAAGTCGCACCAGTGAAGGTAACATTGCAGGCATTCGATAAGTGGGCAATAGACTTTGTGGGACCAATCAACCCACCAGCAAAAAGAACAGGATCAAGGTACATCATCACCGCAACAGAATACCTAACAAGATGGGAGGAAGCCACACCAGTGAAGGAATGCAGCACAGAAACAACAACACACTTTCTATTTGAACAAGTAATCACTCGATTTGGGTGCCCACGAGTTTTGATGAGTGACCAAGGCACGCACTTCATAAACATCACTATCAGTGCCATGACTGAAGAGTTTGAAGTCCATCATCAGAAGAGTACACAATATCACCCACAAGTGAATGGAACAGTAGAGGCATTTAACAAAATCCTTGAGAATGCACTAACGAAGATCTATAATGTCAACAGGGATGATTGGGACCTCAAAATACCAGCAGTCTTGTAGGCCTACAAGACTACGTGCAATAGGTTGACAGGGCACACGCCATTTAAACTGGTATATGGCCAAGATGCAGTAGTGCCATTAGAATTTCTAGTAACAAGCTTGCGGGTAGCGGCAATTACACACATTACAGAACGAGGCGCAATACAAGAAAGACTAAATTAGTTGATGACCATGGAGGAAGATCAGATCCTAGCAGGATTTTACCAATAGGTTCAAAAAGCAAGAGACAAATATTGGCATGACAAACACATCAAGAAGAAAACTTTCAAGGAAGGAGATTTAGTATTGATGTATGACAACAAATCCTTTCAAAACCCAGGAAAACTCAAAATGCATTGGTTAGGACCATACGAGTTAAAAACTGTCACAGATGGAGGATTTGTACAATTGAAAGACTTGTCAGGCACAAAAATCAGAGGGATGATCAGTGGAAGCCGACTGAAGTTGTACAAGGACAGTCGACCATCCACCGAGAAGTAAAAATAAAAAATAAAAAAAACAGGATATTAAATAGTACCAATAGAAGAAAAGTGTGTCGAAAGAAGAAAGAGCATGCACACTTAGGAATACAAACTTGGCGAGGATAAGGCCAATGACCAGGTCAAAAGTGGAAACAAGCGAGAAACTGAAAGATGGAAAAAGCAATACGAAACGACGAAGTTACACAGAATTGAATGTCGGAGAGGACCGACGGGACGTCACATTAATCGCACCAATTGGAGACGGTAAGGGATAGTAATGGAAAGTACGAAGGAACCGAAGGTTCATTGAATCAATATTAAAGGTAGTGTCTTCAACAAGTTTCAGGCGATGACCATACAAAACACAAATGAGGGAGCAAACAGGTTATTTTGAGACTAGAGAAGAAACATAGAGTGAGAGTGTATATAGAGCACAGAGCAAAGCTCATAGAGGTTGTCAAAGCTACAAAGCGCAGCGAACAATTGACATTCACTACCATGGCACCACCAAAGCAAGAAGAACTAAGCCAGACTACCAGACAACCCAGATTTAGAACCAGGGCACGGGTACAATTGGAAGAAGACGAACACCAACCACCGAAGATCATCAATATCGATGAAATCCCATCACTAGATACGACACCGATGAACCCCACACCTGTGGTGGAAGAAACCCAACAGTCAACATTGGAGGGCATGAATGTAGATATGTCAGCAGAGGCACAGGATAAACATAACCAGGACATAGAAACCCTGAAGGAGCCGCAACCAGAGAACATCGAAGTAGCTCCGAGAGTCAATGGAACGAGGATGAACCATGAAGCGACAGTCGAGCCAGACAAATCTCAAAAAACCGTGTCAGACCACCCATCGAAAGGAACAGTAGAGGGTGTCACGGGTTGGAGAGAATGGTATTCCGAAGTACAAACGATGGTCACTGGAACCTCAAGTCAGCCACTACTGAAGAAAGACAAGCAACAGATACCTAGGTCACCTCACAAGAAACCCGTCACAGCCCTTGTTTTGTCGCGTATACCAGATGGGGTACAGGTGAAACCAAACTTGCTGGGTCATATCGACAAGCTAAAATACTTGGACCACAATGTAGCAGACACAGACAAGTTCCTGGAATTCGCAAAGAGAGTATACTTATAGACCGTGGGAATGAATACGATTGGGGAACCGATTGACCAACCACTATAGTGGGCAATAGGATTGGAGAAAACGGGGATTTTAGGTCTTCTATATATACCACACTTTGGTAGAGGAATGTACCCAAACGGCTGTGTCAAACAACTGATGGAAGTCACACATGGAGGGGATTATGATTCGACAAGCGCATCTCGATAGACGTAGAGCTCATTGCACACATTACAAGGTTGCCATCTTGGGGCATGGATCCCGCCTAGTTTCTCGAAGATAAGACAAAAGAGAAATCACTTGCGGAGGAGATGAAGAATAAATACGGTATTGACAAAGGGATGCAAGGAATCATCATTAAGAGGATCAATGATGTCACAACACAAATGGCCACAAAAATCTTGGCCTTCAAACTGTTGAGAAAATTCCACAGGGAGGAAATTTTGGCTAGGGTTGTCACAGTTGCAGCTTAGTGTGTCGAGGGCACTACAGTTAGCTAGGTACCCTATCTTTTGAACTTGTTTATGGATGACTACAAGGATGCACAGGATGTAGGAACAAAATTTCACTACTCATGGCTACTCATGTTGATAGTTATCACGGGATGGAAGGAACCGAGTTACACATTCTTCGGCACTAGACCCAAGTCGAATTGTGGAGCAAGCTATCTATCACTTGGCGTCGTGTTAGATGCTAAGCACAAGAAAACAAACGCAACTATATTCGAAGGATACCTTTGAGACCTGCAGGAGGCCATCTCCAACATGTGGAGAATAACACCACAGGTTGTCACACAGTATCGGGAAATCACCAACTTCAAGGCCACACGACATGCAATGTGGATACAGGCAGGGAAGGACCCCAATAAGAAATGGCTACAAATGCGCTACTATATCATGGAGGGCAACATAGACATGGTGATCAAAGACTGGGAAGAAGAGTGGAAGATTCCAATCCTCACCCAAGAAATACCTACAAAGACAACAAAAGAGGAGGAAGGGCAAGAAGAAACACAGCCTCAAGAAGTCCCAGTGCCCAAGAAACGGAGGACGGGCTAGACAAAAACAAAGCAGACAAATGAAGGGACAACTAAGATGGGGAGCCAGAAGGGGAAAAAGAATACTACACAACCAACCCAAGTACAGCAGAAACAGGCCGAGGAAGCACAGGGGATGACAACAAGTCCCAATCCACAAGAACCAGGCTTGAATAAGAGGCCAGCCACTTAGACGGGGGGAGCACACAAGAAAATGAAGGTGCAAAGAACACCCCTAGATTACATGATCACGGAGGATGACATAGAGATGATAGCCCGAAGGGTTCAAGAATGTATATCCGAGGATTTTGACAATGTTGTGCACCACAAGGACAAAATTGAAGAGGAGCTGGCAGACATGCAACAGTTCCTCAAGAATATTGAGGAAGTGCAGATGACAGGAAACAACATAGGAACAGGGACATCAACATCACAGATAGGAGAAAGACCAAAAGAAGTTGAGCGTGATACAGTCGACACAATACCGCAGTCGAGTGAAACATTCCACATTACACTGAGTATGTTGTGCATGGACGATATGTGGGGCAGACACCCCTAAAGGACTTAGGCCAAATCCAATTGGTATTGCCACAGATACCATCCAAGGCTCTACACAAATTGCAGGTCAGCATTACCCAAGAGGTACAGTCTCATGCACGCACAGACTTAGTCGAATTACAACATGCAACAAAGAAGCGAGACACAATGGAAATAATATGTGAGCTGGCTAAGTTCAAGACCCAAGAGGAAAGGGAGTGCATGAATGGATTGGAGCAGAAAGTGGCAGGAACTTATGAGAAGATTCCAAAGACCGCACAGAGGGATGAACTCACAGCAGCAGAAAAGATTGATCAAATTGTGCAAGCAATCAATCAATATCAGAAGGAGATCGAGAATCTCCGTGAACATCTCACACCCACCACTCCACCAGTAGTAAGGGAAAAAAGGAAGAAGGAAGCAACAGAGCAACTGCAGGAGACAGAGCAACAGGTCCGCCCAACAACCAACTTGTTCGAAGAAGCATCACAGCTGTGGACAAAGTTAGAAGAAGATCAGCAAGTCTAACAATGGGACAAGGAAGAAGAAAGGACAAGCACAACTATCCAAGACCTCAAGTAGAGGCAGAAGACAATGGCCATCACATAGCGCGTCAAAGGGGCACAGGATATGAAGAAACTACAGGAGAAACTCACTACTACGCAAACATGGAAAAAGGAGCGTCAATCTCAAATGGAACCGCTCCAAGAGCGATTAGCAGAAGTCATCGCACAAGTAGAGGAAGCCAAGAAACTGATAGCACAGACCTAGGACTAATGTGTCGGATTGATCAGCGACAAAAATGCAGTCTAGATAGTAGACACGCTGAAGGAGAAGACCGCGTAGGCTCAAACACAAGAAGCAGAGCTCAAGGAGAAGTTCCAGGCAATCATCAAAGAGATCAAAGAAGCACACAAAGGTTAGATGGCTCAGGATGAGCCACATGTCAGTGTTGGGGGCCTATTGGAAGCAAGCCAAGGCGGAAAGAAAGGTGATTTTGGGAAAGAAGGCATGCACGAGGAAAGCGACAACTGGAAGGAAAAGCAGAACGCACGCATGCATGGAAGACCTAATGACAGTAGGGTTAGGGTTTTGGTTTTTTTTTGTAATGGCTGAAGAGACAGAAACATATAAATAGAGATACCTAGGTCTCAGAGGAGACACTAGTCATTATTATAGAATGAATTGTTGTAGTGAGTCGATAGGTAATATTTCGCTCTATGACCTACTTTTGTAAGTTTTTGAGCAAGAGAGGACAAAGGAGGGTATATCTTGAGGGTTAGATCGCAGGCTAAGGAGCCTAGTGCGATCTAGTCTGCCTCATATAGATATTACCCAACTGAGGAGAGTTGTAAGTGTGCGGCGCTGAATGACATAACGATGATAATAAAAGAGCCAAGAGCCAAATCTTTGTGGACGTAGCCCAGGAGGGGGTGAACCACGGTAACATTTGTGTTATATGATTGAATGCATGTACGTCTCTATTGTCTCGGTAGATAAAGATGCACTAAATGAATGAGTTATTATATTTCTTGCATAAATCATGATAATGGTATATTGCGTTAATAAGTTGTAGTAGCACTCCCAATACACGGTTACTAGATCTCTCACGCAATCCTAGGCTGTAAACGCATGAGTATTACAGCCACCCATTAAGACTATCTTGGGTGAGACAACACAGTGCACCCTGTGCGTTGTGTTGCCTTCTGGTTTACCAGGAGGGTCGATAGTTTTAGAGGCTTTGTTGGAGCCCCAAACAGACATGAAACCTAGGTCAATAAACTCAGAAAGTATATAGGATAGAGCTAACCAACAGTAGGGTTAGTGAAATCACTTTAGGAGAGAGAATACTAATCCTAAGAATGTTTTCATCACAAGGAAAACTATTAGACTACTGTTGTTGAATTTTTAGGTCTATGGAATCAAGCATGCAACACTTGAAGAAAGACTTAGATAAAGAATAAGAATGAGGTTCAAATCTTAAGGTGCAAAGCCTTTTGGGCCTTAGGACTAAACCTTCAAGAAAGTGATTTCTAAGGTGCAAATCCTCTTGGGCATCAGGGTTTTGAATATTAGCAAGAGACTAGGTCTCTTAGTGCTTTCACTAAACTAGGACAAACAAATTGTTGAAGGAGAGAAAGATTATGTCTCCTTCCTAGGGTTTTGCTAGAACAAAGTAACATGCAATAAGATAGAAATTAACAATTATACCATGAGAAAAATTATCAATTAAAGAAAATGGCTCACCTATCCAAGTCGTTATGACAAGAGAAACCCTATTTGCAACAAACATCATCCAAGAAAAATGAAAATCATCCACAACAATCCTCCTCCAAGAGTATCACACTAGATCCCAAGAGACAAATAAAGATAACAATTTGTTTTAGAGCTCTCCACCCAGGAGTGTGAGAGAAAGTGATGATGAAAATGAATTGAATAGCTAGCCTAATTTATATAAGGTAAAACCTAGCACTTTGTCCACAAAATGTCATAAATTCAAGTTACAAGTGGGGCTAGACCCTCCAAAATAGCCTCTACAACAACAATAAATGAAAATATAAATCATAAATCCACATGTGTGGTGACATCAAGCCTCCCAAAGGTGAAGGAGGGCGGCCTCCCAAGGCCATGTGACATAATCCAAAGTGAAAGCAAGGATGGATAATTGTCATGCCACCTCAAATCATCATGTGGTGTACATGTGGCAAGCAAACCCCAACATCTCCATCAAACCCTAGTGTGATGTCATCATAAAAAGGCTCATCATACAAGGTGTGAATGATGGTGTTTGTTGTGTAGGAGGGTGTACATCATCTCTGCATGTTTTCCATCCCAAAACAAGTGCAATGTCCTCCATCTAATGGATGGGTAATGTGTGGGTGCACTATCCAGAGTATGGGTTCCGTGCCCATAAGTGTGTCTTCGTGACCATATCTATCAAAATCAAGCCCATCTATCCATAATCCATGGTCCAGAAGATGTGATAGCCAATGTATAAGTATGTCAATCCACTGGGTGACTCAATGATCTACATCATATGTGCCATATCATGCAATAAATGCACAATGTCCTGGGTGAAATCCTGGGGCATCCTTCAAAGTACCATGTCAAGGAAATCCAAATCAAAGCAAAGTATGAAATCAAGTAAAGCCAATGTTCATAAGATTTACCAGTCCTTATATCATACAAAGTAATTTTTTACTTAAGATAGAAGCCACATAAATAATTCACAACAAGTATCCCCTTCAAATTTCACATAAGCTCAGAACTTTATGTAAGTTGGAAAGTTTGAATATGGGAGGACCTTCATCAAACCCTATTAGGAGTGTGAACCATAACTATGAAAGAAAAAACCCAAGTGGAGGGATATTTTTCGAGGAAAATGGTGAAAGAAAAGAACCCTTCAAGAGTAAGTATGATAATGGTACATATCGAGGTTACTTCATGGCTTATGGTGTCATTGAATTCACTTCTACGAGTGTTTGTATCGAGGGTGCGCTTGCTCTTGAGTTACCACTTTCTAAATCCTATGTTTCTCCAACCCCTTAATATACCTTATTATTGTCCTCTTATCATATTTGTAGGTCCCCTTTCTAAGGTTTTAATATATAGCATCATTGCTTGGGACTGGGGTGAATGCAGAAAGGTTAGAGCTCAAGTATGGATAGGATTTGAGGGTCCTTCACTATTTTCTCTTTCTTTCTTTAGCATTATTATTTCTTTATTCTTCTTTTACTAGCAACTGCAATCAACCTCTGGGCCTTTATCCCCTCTTCTCATGAGAGAATGAACCGTGACCCATTATTGAATTTTAGTACACCATGAGAGGATCCAGGATGGTAAGTGTTATGTATGGTGAGGAAATGGAACATCACCCTTGTGAGGGACCCCTAGTAGTACCCCTTTTCCTTGGGAGTGACAACATGGGACTAGAGCATATATGTTGGCCACTAAGGTGAAACAAGGAAATAAACATAACTTCTTGAGCTTATGATCCATTATTCAACTTCAACCATTGATCCTCATTCACATGCCCAGTATATTAATCACAACACCTTGCATGAAAAAAGGACTAACATACCTCATGGTGATGCTAGATCACCATCTCCCATACACTTGTGTTGAGTGGATATGATGAGCTTGACTAATACAAAGCATAAGAGGAAATCTGAGGGGGGTTGTTGGGTTGTTATGGTGGACATGTTGATCGCCATCATCAACATGATCAATTTCTTCATTGTGGGCCATGAGACATGATCTCCTGTAGTTATCCCTAGGATGGGGGGGTAACAATCATTAATGTCATATTATGACATTACAATACATACAACATTTCCAATATTGATTTATATATATAGGTATACAAGTATATTAAAAAAGGGGTGCATGTGAAAAGGTAAAAAGTGAAATGGTGGTTTCAAAACCATGCGTTTGGGGTACTTTCCCATGGTATTGGGAATC
>ML827582.1:75801-86139 GCA_009831015.1 Picea engelmannii | reverse complement strand
TGAAAAGATACTTTGGAGGGAAAAGGTCATTTTAAGATTTATAAAAGAATGCATTGGGTAGTGTGCAAGACGTATTGAGAGAAGGAGCATGAGAGATTTCTGAGTAAGCTTGAGAGAGGAAAGAGGGCAACAAAGAGAGCACGTTTTCCAAGAGAACTAGGGCACAAATCCCAAGGAACAATTTATGTTTTGAGGCTGAGTAAATTTTCTACTGTTGGAGGTGTACTGTACGGATCCGTATAGTCCGTACAAGGGGAAAGGGCACGAAAATTGAGGCAAGGCTTGGTACAATTTTCGAGGAGTTTTTGCTGCTGCTGGGCCGTACAGAACAATCCGTACAACAGGCTGTTGGCACGGTTTTCGAGGTGCTGCAATTTCTGGGAGGGCTGTACAACAGTATGAACTTGGCACGAAAATCGAGGCAGATTTTGGTGGGACAATTTGGGTGCTGTAAGTGATTTCTCTTGGCTGGAAATGTGATTTTGCTGTTGTTATGTACTTTCCTGAATCTGAATAATAAGATCTCTCTCTCTCTCTCTCTCTCTTGTTGGGTTTCCGCACATTGGGGTTTTCCTTGACATTTGCCTAAATTTCTGAGTTTTATGGGTTATTGAATGTTGTCCATTGTGTTTATTTCCGCTGCATATTTGCTTAGCAATGTGTATTTCTGCTTATGGTAATTTCTGAATATGGGTTTGGGACATTTTGGAAGTTCATGAAAGACAGTTATCTCTAGGTTTCTAAGTGTTTGACAAAATTTTTAGCTTGCTGATTTTTGTCATTAAAATCTACATGGTATCAGAGCTTGGGCTCTGAGTGGTAGTGGGCAGTGTGATTTTTGGGCAAAGTTGAAGAGGGAAAGGTTGTGATTGTTTTCCTTGAGTTGCGACAGGGAATATGGCCACAAGCATTAGATTTGAGGATCGGTTGGATGACATTTCCAACTATTTGCAGTGGAAGGTCCAATTGTCAGCTGTTCTCAAGGAGAACAAGATTTGGAACTATGTTAACTCTGTTGTGGCAACTCCCACAACAGATCCTGTTGCTTTGGACTTGCATGAGATCAAGGAGGCTTAGGGTCAGAAGATTATTCTGGATGGGGTGAAGGATCACCTTATCCCACACTTGGCTGAGAAAAAAACTGCCAAGGAGATGTGGGATGCACTTAAGAACTTGTTTGAGGCAAAGAATGAGAACCGAAAGATGGCCTTGAAGGCTAAGCTGCATGATACCAAGATGGGTAAGGAGGAGAGTGTCTCTTCTTATCTTACCTGAGTAGCTCAAGTAAAAGATGAGCTGGCTGCTGTTGGAGAGGTCATATCGGATTCTGAGTTGGTGAGGATAGCCTTAAATGGCTTCACCAAAGAATGGGAAGTTTTCGTGAAGTGTGTGGTGGGACGTGACCATCTACTAGATTGGAGCAGACCGTGGGATGATTTCACTCAAGAGGAGATCCGGGAAAGATCTCAGAGTAGTGAACAAAGGACAGATGGAGTTGACGGGAATGTTTCTCTTATTGCAAAGAGCAAGAAGAAAGGAAGTTCCAGAAGGGACTTGAGTAAAGTCAGATGCTATTGTTGTAACCAGTTGGGACACCTTGCCTGTCGTTGTCTTGAGAGCAAGAAGAAGAAGAAGGAACCAGAAGGGCCCGAGACAGCTGCTACAACAACCATGGAGGACTTTGCTTCCAGGTATGACAAGAATTTTCTTTGGTTACCCTAGTTTCCAGTGTCGACAGTGGAGGATTTGGAGGTGATATCAGATGGATTGTGGATAGTGGAGCCTCTTGCCACATGATAGGAATCTGGCGAGTATTCCTTAATATCACAGAGACTGGTCCTGACCGACAGGTGGTAAATGAAGGTGGTATGGCTAGAGCTGTACATGGAGTTGGGAGTGTTAGATTCCAACTCGAGTTTGGGGAACTCTTGGAGCTTGATGGAGTTTTCTTTGTTCCAGGGTTGAGGGTTAACTTGCTCTCTGTCTCAGCCTTGGAGGATGTATGATATTGCGTATTGTTCAAGAGGGAACATGTCTTTATCTACAGGGAGGGAGTGGACTCGGCAGAGCTGCTGCTGATTGGTAACTGGGTGGACAGGTTGTATATGTTGAGAGGACTACCTTCAGAGTATGATTTAGCGTCGGATGAGGAGTGTGAGGAGGCTCCTGAGACTACGGTGGTGCCAAGGATTCAGTCTCGCATTCCGAGAGAAGAGAGCGAGTCTCTTCTGAGCACTGGCAAGAGGCTCATCCAGGTTGATCGAACCAATGCTCAGGATGAAGTGAGCTCAGGGTTCCGAGTTGTTGCCAGGAGAAGATCTTCTAGTTCGAGTTCTGTGCAGGTGTTGAGAATGGCTCCGAGTTCAGAGAGAGCTCCTACAGAGCACAGTGTGATGGAACCAGATGATAGCGATGGCAACGAGTACTTCCCTCGCTAAGAGGGAGTGTTAGCTTTTTAGCTCAGGAGGTACTCCACATATTTTGTCTTGAATGTGAATGTAACCTTATATTAACACTACCAGACACTTAACTTTGTAATGAGTTTTTATAAAGTTGTTATAAAGTGGTTCTTTTATTAAAGTGACTTTTTAATAAAGTGTACCTTATAATTTTAAAGTGACTTTATTTCATAAAGTACTCTTATGTAATAAAGTGAAATTACTTTAATATTTTAAGTGATTCATTTTGGAGGGAATAGATCATGACCCTTGATCTTGAAAAAGGCAAGATCTAATCTTGCCCTTTAGATTTAGGGTTGGAGAAGGTGAAAAGACACTTTGGAGGGAAAAGGTCATTTTAAGATTTATAAAAGAATGCATTGGGTAGTGTGCAAGACATATTGAGAGACGGAGCATGAGAGATTTCTGATTAAGCTTGAGAGAGGAAAGAGGGCAGCAAAGAGGGCACGTTTTTCAAGAGAACTGGGGCACAAATCTCAAGGAAGAATTTATGTTTTGAAGCTGAGTGAATTTTCTATTGTTGGAGGCCGTACTCTACGGATCCGTACAGTTCGTATAGTAAGGGGAAAGGGAACGAAAATCGAGGCGGGACTTGGCACAGTTTTCAAGGAGTTTTTGCTGCTGCTGGGCCATACAACAGGCTGTTAGCACAATTTTGGAGGTGCTGCAATTTCTGGGAGGGCCGTACAGTGGTACGTTCTTGGCACGAAAATCAAGGCAGATTTTGGTGGGACAATTTGGGTGCTGTAAGTGATTTCTCTTGGCCGGAAATGTGATTTTGCTACTGTTATGTACTTTCCTGAAGCTGAATAATAAGATCTCTCTCTCTCGTTGGGTTTCCCCACATTGGGGTTTTCCCTGGCATTTGCCTAAATTTCTGAGTTTTATGGGTTATTGAATGCTGTCCATTGTGTTTATTTCCGTTGCATATTTGCTTAACGACGTGTATTTCTGCTTATGGTAATTTTTGAATATGGGTTTGGGACATTTTGGAAGTTCATGAAAGATAGTTATCTCTAGGTTGCTAAGTGTTTGACAAAATTTTTAGCTTGCTGATTTTTGTCATTAAAATCTACAAAAAGTGATACTAGTTGGGTGCCTAATTAGACTAAATATGATTACTTCCCAAAACAAATAAGTTACTCCCCTAATTAGTCTAGGTGTGGTTACTTTCCAAAGCAAAATCAAACTAAACTAGCTTAACGATGTTGCATGGATTGGCATAGCGAAATCACTTTGCAAGGTGTAGGCACAAATTTATGAATCAAATAACTTGCAATGAAAGTTAACACTGGCTTAGCTTCACAACTTTTCCTTAAGGACAAAGGTGGACAAAACAATGTAAATTAAATGACTAAACAACCTCACAACAATGGCACAAGGAGGAGGACAAGCCTACCGTTTTTGTGTCAAGGTGGGTGAAAAATAAAGAATTAACTTGAAATAAAATACAACTAAGCTAGCCACACAACCTTGCCTTAAGGACAAGTGGTGCAAAAAATTAGATACAAAACAGAAACTAAAAACAGATCTAGCCTTACGATATTGCATGGATTGGCATAGCCAAATCACTTTGCAAGGTTTAGCCAAACTAAACTAATTTACAATACAGAAAATTGATTTTTGAAAAAGAATGCAAGCCCAAGAGACTCTCTTGGGCTACTTGCAAGCTTAGAAAAAGATAGAAAGAGAAGGGGTTGATATCCAAAGTCAAGGAGGGTCTCTTGAATGCTTTGAGATTCGAAATAGGCAACACTTCCCCTTCTTTCTGGCGAAAATATGCAAAAATCAGCAAGTAATTGCTTGCTGGAAATTGTTGCAAAACACTTGAAAACTTGTGAATTTCTGTTAGCAAACAAAACAGAAATTTAAATACAAAAATCTGAACATGTATATAAACTTTTATGAACTATTTCAGAACAGAAATATGCTTGGAAATGGATGGAAAAAGACATAAATGATAACATAAATTTATTGGAGGTATCCCTTGGTTGAACAAGCAAATTTCCAGATCTGAAATTTGCTTCTTCAAAACCTTTGTGACCTGCGAATATGTGAGAACTTGCTACAAAACCAACAAGGAGGTGAGTATGTCTAGAGAAATTGCAAAATACTTTCCAACTTAAATAAAATAACTCACTAAAACCAATAGCAATACTACTATGAGTTCCTCCAAGCAAAATAATTTGCTTGGATCTCCTAGTTTAGATAATGCAAGCAAGAAAAACACTATAAAGTAAAGTAGCAATATCACCTCATACAAGAACCATGAAGAACATCAAGAAGACTCCGAATGCACCATAGATATCCTCCAAATCTTTTCTATTAATGAGCAAAAATGTTGCTGCAAATACTTGCAGCAAGATTTACAAGAAGAAATGAGAAAAAGAGAGAGAGGAGTGGGAGAGATTTGGGCAGCATAAACTTGCTTTGAGAATAGATGAGTAAAAGAGGAGGGGTAGGCATTCTTTTATACTTGAGAGGGAAGAGAGACCCCTCTTGGATGAGCTCCAAGTGAAATCCATCAAAGGGGGGGAGATCATCTCAAGGAGGGCGCACTTTTAGGGTTTTAGTTATGTCTAAGGTTTGGGTGGTGAGTGGGGAAGGGGGAAACCACCTTTTCACTAACCCAACAATGAAGTTAGGCATCAAGGAGGGCGCACTTAGGGTTTTAGCTACCTTTTTGGTTTAGTTTTATTTTTTTGCGAGTTGAAGAGTAAGGGGGGTGCACTTCCTCTAGGGAGTCATCACTTCAAGTTGTGGCTAAGCATGGGGGGGTTCTTTAAGTTGAAAAATGATTTTCCAACTTAGGAAAAAGGTTAGGAAACCTTTCCCACTCTCTCATGTCTTTTTTCATGTCTTACAATTTTTTGGCTTTTTACCTTAGCCAATTAAAAGCAATTAAATGCGGACTTTAGACTGACTTTGACTCCTCATGGACAAAGACCTAGCAAAGCTTGTCCAATTGAGTCAAAACTTGGTCCAAGGGTGTAGGGGGTTGTCTGCCATTTGTTTTGAGTACTCACACCCCTATCAAAATCCCCAAGGACCAAATTTTTACATTTTATCTCAAAAATAATTAAAATTCCCATTAAATGGAGAATTTCAATAAACTAAAAAAAAAATCAAAACTTAACGAAATTCCGCAAAACTCTAGGAGATGTCTAACATGGTCATTTACAACATTCCTAGATCTTAGTCACCCCTAGGGCTCGATCATTAGAACACCGTTCACCACTTTGGAGGATTATTATGGTTGAAAAACTCAAGGGTAATTAAAAATTACCTGAGGATAAAAAACACTCGATGAAAGGACTTCCCTAATCATAAAGTCCTAGGCAACTAACAAAATATGACTCATGCTGACCCATTACATTATTATCCCATGGGTTGAATTTTAATGCTTAGCTCATGCACATGTAGTTTATTTCAAATTAGCATGTACTTGAACCATAAACAATGCAGTAATACCATACACAAGTGCTGCAGTAACCAATATCACAAGAAGAGTAACCATTCACAAGAACATAAGAGTTTATATTGGGAAAACCCTTCTCAACCAAGGGAAAAAACCCAACAATCATTTGCTATATTCTCAAGAGAAGATCCCCCACACCATAGACCTTAGTACACAAGAGGGTACTGACAAAACCTAGAAACTTGCGCCCAAGAGATGTGCACTTCATCCGTACAAGTGTTGCTGAAAATTATGAGATGACAAGTGAGTGAGTGAGATCCACAATGGGGATCCACTCTTATTTATACAAAACCTGACACAACAAAAGGTGTGTCTATTGGCACAATAGGGCCGACTTCTATAACTCAAAAATATAATTAATCTTTACACAATATTAATTATCTTTCACATGGTGGGGCCGACTTGTACCCTTCACAATATAATTAGGGTTATAACAAATCTTACTCTCAGACAATGTAACAAGGATCTCTCTCATCCTCTAGTGCTCAGCCACTAGGGACACGTCCACCTGTGCTCACCCACAGGGACATCACACTCAAAAGATTAACTCAACTGCGTCCACAGGAGTACCATCTGGAGAACCATCCCAAGCCTACTCAACTAAGTCCATAGGAGTACAAAGCAGGAGACCATCTCAAGCCGACTCAACTCAATCCAGAGGAGTACAATGCAGGAGACCATGTCAAGTCGTCTCAACTCAGTCCAGAGGATTAGACAAGAGACCACACGTCATCACAACTCAGTCTAGACTCTCACGCACACCCATCACATGGGCACACCCAACACATGGGCTCTCTCACACAGATGTCGCAACTCAGTCCAGAGGAGAATGATCTGGAGGATACTTCATGAAACTGCAATCAACAACACTCCCTCTCAGCTAGGGAGGCATTCTCCACCAGGCCAAGTCTCTCATGGAAGTACTCGAACTTCATCCTGGCCAGCGGTTTGGTGAAGACATTTGCAACCTGCTCATGTGTAGAAAGGTACTGCACATGTACTGCTTTCCTCTGCACCATATCTCTGATATAATGGTATTTGATCTCAATGTGTTGCGATTTATCGTGAAACACATGATTCTCTGAGAGCTTCACACAACTCTGGTTATCACAATGGATAATGGTGGAATCCATCTCATGACCAAATAAATCTGCAAGGAGCTTGCGAAGCCACACAACTTCGCGGAATGCCACACATAATGCAATGTACTCTGCTTCTGCGGTACTCAAAGCCACAGAGCTCATTTTCCTGCTGCACTAGGAAACCATGGCAGATCCCAAAGTAAAACAACAACCAAATGTACTCTTCCAGTCCATTGCGCTCCCTGCCGAATCTGCATCGGCATAGCCCTGCAATCTCATGTCTACACCGGAGGCATATCTCAGGCCATATCCAACTGTTCCTTGTAGATATCTCAGCACATGCTTCGTTTCTATCTAGTGAGTCTGTCTCGACTGAATCATAAACTGACTGAGTACATTCACTGCATAGCATATATGAGGTCTGGTGTTAACCAGATACATCAATGATCCAATTAGCTGTCGGTAAAGATGTGGATCAATCTTGCCTGAATCAGTAAAAGCCTCGTTCATTTTCTTCAAATCCATCACCATCGGTGTAGGATGAAGATTTTCTAGGCCCTAATAGGCTGCCAACTAGGTCTATCTTTGACCTCAAGTTGGCTCTAAGTTTCAACTGTTAAACAAGGGTTTGGTGCTGTTTTATAACAACAAACTGTTCAGTAACTTCTTCGCTGTTCCGTTACGGTTACATAGGCCATTAAGGTGCTCTAGCATGTAGTTTTGTCACAAGATGTTAGCACATGCATACAATAAGATATATAACACACCTAGAGATCTTTTAGAGCTGAAATAATGCTGTTCTAAACAATAGCATACATGAAAATGAACACAGGTATTTTTGGTCAACATGACCCTGGATAAAACTCCCCCCGGGGAAAACCAGTTTGGAATGGTAGTATATATAAGTGGTTTCTAAAGCATGAGATACAACAACAAATACAATATGATGGAACCTATATACAAAGCAAGCTCCTCTCGAGTTGTGCCAAAGGATCCAAGGAGATATGCGCCCAAGCTTAGTGCACCCTCTCCTTTTGTTGCCAAATCCACTGAAGTGAAGCGCCCTTGACCCTGGATGCTCTGAAGAAGAAAACCTTGCACCACAATGTGCTCTGGTATTCTACCTCTCCACTGAGACACTCAGATCTGACTTCCTCCAACTGTAGATGCTCCCTACTAGTGATGCGCCCTCCTCCTATGGTGTGCCCTCCTCCAAGCAAGTATGATCACCATCAAATAATAGGGACCCTAGCTCCCAAAGCTCCTCCATGCAAGGAAGCGCCCAAGTTGCCCTCTTCCAATGCCTCCATTCTCAAGCTCATGGTTCTCCTAAATCTTCTCAAGTGAACAAACAAGTGAATGGAATGAGCTCTCCTTTTCCCTTGCACCCTCCTTAAGGATGCATAAGGAAACCTAGAAAGTGAATGGATGAGATCATCTCATCTCATCCTAAGTCAATGGTTGAGATCATCTCAAATGAATCTCAACTCAAAACCCACTTTACTTAAGTTTCCATAGTTTCACTTTATATCCCTCAATTCACCCACAAAGTGAATTAATTGTCAAATTAGCCTAAAATGACCAAATTTCACTTTTGACTTAAATCTCCTAAGTCAAAGTGAAATTAGACATAAAGTACATGGTACGTGGTACAACGTATTTCCCTCATGTGTTTAGAAGCTTACAAACACAAGGGTACCACTTTCCAAGGTACCCAAATCTCAACATAGGCATGGACTTGCAGTCTATCATACCGAATTTCTTCAATATCTCCACTGTATATTTTCCTTGACTCAGGAAAATCTCATCAGTCCTCTGCCATACTTCTAGTCCTAAGAAGTAGTGCATCATACCTAGGTCCTTCATCTCGAATTCAGAAGTCAATGCACACTTGCATTCAACAATAAGACTTTCTGAACCGGTGAGGAATAAGTCATCAACATACATGACCAAAATTAGACACTCGTCACCAACAATATGGTAGTATTGGTTGGGATCAACAACACTATTGCTGAAGCCCAAACTCATCAAGTATCCATCAATCTTCTCGTACCAAGCATGAGGTGCCTGCTTTAGTCCATACAGGGCTTTCTTCAACCTGCACACATGAGACTCCTTCTCATGTATCATGAATCCATCTGGCTGCTCGATGTAAACTTCTTCCTCAATTTGACCATTGAGAAACACCGTCTTTACATCCATCTGTTGTAGTCTCCAACCCATGGGCGCAGCTAGAGCAATAATCGTACGGATGGAAGTGTATCGGGCAACAAGAGAAAATGTCTCCTCATAATCTATTCTCTCCACATGAGAGAATCCTCTAGCCACAAATCTCGCTTTGTACTTCTCGACACTTCCATCAACTACATGTTTGATCTTATAGATCCACTTGGAAGTCACTACAGACTTCCCTTCTGGTCTCAGAACAATATCCCACACATCGTTCTTCATGATGGACTGATACTCTTCGGTCATGGCATCTTGCCAAACCTGGTGACCTGCTGCTTCTCCATGACAAGAAGGCTCAATATCAATGGTGTGGTTCATAGCTGAAACATAGCTTGAAAATCTCTGTGGTCTCTTGCTCTCTCGGAATGTACCTCGAGAAGCGGCATGTCCCTCTGCCTCCTGTAGACTCTGTCAAGCCCAGGCAAGCCTTTTATGGCCTACTGCAATGTCCCTGGGAACATCAACTGGAGCTACGAGATCAACTGGATCAACTGGATCAATGACTGTCTCCCTCTAAACTGTTGAAGGGGGAGAAGGTACTATCTCGCTGTTAATCTCCATTTGCGATTCTCTGGATCTTCGAAATGCTATCTCTTCCTCAAAGGTGACATCTCTTCTCACCTCAATCTATCTCTGACCAGGGATGTAGATTCAATATGCTTTCAAAGATTCATTGTACCCCACAAATGTACCCTTTTTGCCTGAAGGGTCTAGCTTGGTCCTCTTCTCCTTGGGTACATGAATGTATACTGGACACCCAAATATCTTGAAGTGTCCAACCTCAGGCTTCACTCCGATGAAAGCTTCTTCGAGAGTCATGTTCTTCAGAATTTGATGAGGACTCCTGTTCTGAACTTATAGAGCTGTCATGGACAGTGTTACTGGAAGCGGCCCCCCCCCTCGCTCCGGCCTCAGAAGCTCGCTCCGAGCGAGTTCGCTCAGGAAGCTGGTAGGAAGCCCGCTTCCGGGTTCAAAAATGCGCTTCCTGCCCAAAGACTCATTTTTTTTGTTTTTTTGAGTAGAGTTAGAGTGTGGAGTGTGGTTAGGGATGGGTTAGGGGAAAGTGAGGAGCTTCTGGATTTCGGAAGCT
>ML827581.1:64378-89155 GCA_009831015.1 Picea engelmannii | reverse complement strand
GTCTGCAAAGCCATTGCGAATTTGCCCCTGATGCGTTGAGAAATGTGCCATTCCTCTCTTGTGACTTGGAACTTGTCGTTTGGTTGTTTGAGGCCCGTGTTTTTTTTAATTTTTACTCTTACCCATCGTCTTGGGTTCAAACTCACGCGTGCCCACAAGGCCTCCCCTAGAGTGTCTTAAACAAACCAGGCTTTGAGCCACCTGACAGTGCGTCATTTGTTGCCTGGGAAACACATTCGAGGTACCTTTCCACCACAGTCGACAGGATTATTTTAGTAGTGAGGATGGTGTTCCCTGCCTTCGTTTTTGTTGCGCTCCTTCCTCCTCAAAGTTAGACGGCCGAAGACCTATACTTGACTGAATTCCTCCTACGTGACCGTTGTGCACTTAGCGGATCCACCTCCCTTCTGAGCCCGTTTGTAGCCTTACTCCTGCTGGATATCGGCATGTGCCTCTGCGTTGTCTCAGCGTTCTCCCTGAATGTGTCAGTTAATTCTAAAACAGGATCGGGTATTATTACCCATTTGTCATTTGCATTCAAGTGCAAATTATTTTTTGTTGATTTGAAAACCCTGGGGATCGCGCTACTTTGATATTCTCCGCGATATCCTGTCACCGCACGATGCCAACTTCTTATTCTCCTTGGTCGGGTTAAAGGTTGTCCAACAAGACAAATGACCAATAGAATTCCAACACCTCAGTTCGTACAAGCCAAAGTCGGTGCTTATGAGAATATGTGGATTGGCTGTATGATTTATTTTTATGTTGAAAGGCGTATACCTATTGACAATGGTCACAATTAATCACCTTTTAATTTAAAATTCTAATCTGATGGCTAACAATTGAAGATGCTAGCATATTCTTAGTCGTCCTCCCAAATCAATAAATGTGATTTACTCTTCATAACTTCCTTGTATTTTTGAATGCATCCGTTAACCTGTTTACTGTAGCACTATATGATGGCCACGTTTAAATGATTAATCTTTGAGATTACCACGTTTGGATTTCCTTAGCTGAATGCCCGTTTCATTTTCTGGTTGTGGACGCGTTTCATTTTCTAGCTTTAAATTGGGTGAATCAAATTCAGTGTTGCCTTTAGCTCCTTCCTTCGATTCTATCTCCATATCTGCGACCGATTCGATTCGAGCATAACTACAACAATCAAGCATGAGGTCTGAGAGTGGTTGTTAAGAGAAAAGCCCTAATTAAAGATTGAGTCAATCGATATCAAATTCGTGTTTCAGATTACTAGGCATGGTGTCAGCTTTTCAATCATTTAAATATATATATTTTTGTTGTTATTCGGTAGGTGCGTGTGTCCGCGATGTGAAGAGTCCCAGTCTCCACGTAGCCGTTTCAATTAACGAGGCATGGGCTTGGGTGGGTGCATGTGTTCGGGATGTGAAACATCCCACTATTCGCGTAGCCATTTCACTTAACTAGGTGATTCAATTAATGAGCTGTATATGTCTCTTCATGCCAAAATTTGTATGCTTTAACCTTGCAGATTAAAGCTGACGCGTTTTTAAGTTTTAAATTGTTTGAGCTTTAGAATAGTAAAGAGCAAATCACAGATGAAAACTAATCATAATTAACTTGCTGATGAAGGTCAATAGGCATATTTATTTTACAAACCCTAATTCTAACATAAACCCTAAAGTTTGTAAATGATATAAGCCTATCAGCGTTTATCAACCACATAATTATGTCGCTGTGCTAGTCTTTATAACAGTTTTAAAATCGTTTTAGAATAGAGCATTATGTTAAAATATATGTGGAATGGAAAATAACGTTTTAATTTTCTTTATAACAGTTTTAAATTTGTTTCAGAATAGAGCTTTACGTTAAAAGATATGTGGAATGGAAAAAACGTTTTAATTTATTTAGAGCAGTTTTAAATTCATTTCAGAATAGAGAATTAAAATATATGTGGAAGGGAAACAACGAATGAAATTTCCATTTAATAGTCTTTATAATTATTTTAGAACATGACACTAATTTAAGAACAAGTGAATGGCAGTATGATTATATTTTCTTATATTAGTTGTTATAATTGTTTTATGATATGCATTAAGTTAAGGAACATATTGAAATCAATAATGTTATTAATGTAATCCATGTATGTTGATTTTTAAATGATAATTTATTAATTATAAGACATTTTATTTCTTTATAATGTTATAAAGGGTTGTAACGTCCTCGACCATCCATGTCGAGCCACGCTACGTCATAGAACATTTTTTTCTCTCTGCGAAACATACTGTAACATACCCAACATTCAACTGAGCTATGCCACATAAATTTTTTGAACTGCATGCAATTAAAATATATACACACATAACTCTTGTGGAAATATATATATATAAAATGTAAACAACCAAATACATCTGTAAATGCACGGATTCACACTGAAATAACAGTCAACATATACATGCAACATATACAAGAGATACCCATAAAAATAAACACAGAAATAACAATGCATCATGTAACTTTATCACACAATTGGTACTTATCTTGGTAAGAATGTCACCAACTGCATGCAGACCTTCCATGAACCTCCCAGCCTTAGACCACACTGTTCATCACTCTTCACAGTGAGTCACCCCCGAGTTGGGACTAAGCTCCACCCAGGTAAAGGGATTCCTAACCAAGATAAAGGCTCATAGACAACAGGAAAGACTTTGTCTCAGGTGCCAACTCAAACTAACAACCTACAGTCCGTCATTCCCCACATTCATGTCCCACCAAAGAAGTGTGCTCCTTCTCTGCTCAACTGTCCTTCGGCTGACCCACTTCCTTTTTGGGCTTCAGCAATCGGCCAGATATGAAGTCTCAGAGCACTATAGCTGCAGTTTAGCACCTTCAGGAAATCAATTCCCAGCAATTCTCTCACCGAGAGAATTTCTCACGAGCCTGACAACCCGCCTCTTCAATATCCCATGGGCCTGACAACCTGCTTCTTCAGTCCATCTCCCAAGCTAATCAGATACACCAACAAAAAAATGGCTATGGATACAAGTTCAGGTACCGTCATGAATATATGAAAGATATCTCAATGTGTGTGTGCATGCTCATGGATGATTGACTGGATGGATGAATGATGGAAAAACTGGGAAAATGAACTAAGTCCCAACAATATGTATGGTTGTCACCAACTTGACACTTGTCATGTTGATGGCTACTTTGGCCCACTTGTCCCCCAACTTTAGAACTTAGGATAAAATAATTATCCATACTTTATGATTTAAGAAATATTAATATAATATTCCTTTTTGGCTTAAGCTCCCTAGCTTATCCCTTTTCCTTAACTTTTAGGCCCCTCCCTTTCCCTAAACAGTGGAGTTTAGTCCCCCATATCTTTTATCGTGGTCGGTTTGTGTGCAACGATGTATTTTATATTAATTATGAGACATATATTGTTGGCACAGGGGCAGACCCAGGGTTCAACACTTACAACAACACACCAACAAAACCCTAAATATTGTCCCTTTCATCAACACCTGCGAAGCAGATGAAGTCTCACCCGAGGTAGAGGCAGGGGTGGTTGTAGGACTCAGATGTCTACAACCGTAGCTAGGACACAGATTTGTGATTACAACACCCTAACAAAGCACTTAGTAGTTATAGTTCATTAATATTTAGTCTTAGTTTACATCGCAACTAAACCCTAACAATAGATCAACGCAGTATTCACATAGATCCAATATATTCAAGCACTAAGCATACCAACATAGATTAGATCTAGCATTCATTCACATTATTCAAAACTAAGCTACCATATTAGATTCTTCTAAGCATACATCAGTGCACTAAGAATTTAACCATATAAACAAGAGAACAACCATAAAGCATAACACAACCACAACATGAGATATATGTGGTTCAGCCCCACCCTGGGGCTATGTCCACCAACTCTTATTCTTTATTTCTTTCTGTCAATATTCTACATGCACAGAGCCATGATATCTTACTCCGTAGAGGACAAGAGATCTGCGTGCAGTCTGTTAGATCCTCCTTCCCTGAGTTACAACACAAAGCCTCTTCACAGTCTCTTACAATCACTTGCACTTAGATTTGTAAGTTCTCAACATAACATGCACAAAGCACTTACAAGTTTCACTTAGCACAATGTCTAGCCTCTCTTCGATCACTTAGATCAAACTACTTCCTACATCGCCTAGATTTTTATTTATGCATTACAAAAAGGGCCTAAACATGGGTAAACCCATGGGCCAACATCCCCATACCCGTTCCATAAGCCCAAAAACCAAAAATCCCTAAAAAGGGTATGAAATCCCGCGATATCCGCTTTGACTTGCGCTCCACCTTCGATAGCCTGTCGAAGTCCCAAAATCAGGTCAAACATGACCAAGGATCCTCAAAACTTGGTCAAGGGCCAACAAGCCTCAAAAACTCACTTGTGACTCGTCCCGAGTCACTCTGGTATGGGTAGCTCTGCTTCAATAGCCTCGAGCTTGGCTCGAGCTGCTTCAACCTGTCACTGCACTAAGGCCTCCTGCTTGGCGAACTCTTGGATAAATGCTTCGTTAACAAGTCCCTCTAAGATTTGTTTAGCTGCAGTGACGACTTGCTCCAATTCTACTCCCCGACCTTCAATTTCTGTGAATAGTTGACAAGCCTCGTCCTATATTGGTTGGAGCCTCTGAGTCACTTCCATGACTTTGATCTGAATCGTGTGGACCTGCTGTTGATCAGTGCGTTGTTCTTGGGATTTCTTCATCCCTTCAACGACTGACAGGGGATTTAATTGTGCCTATATTATTTCTGCTTGTTGTTTTGCCTCCTAGAGTTGTGACTCCAGTGCCTTCAGTTTAGGATCCTCAGTGAGTCTCTCATAAGTCTGGGCACTGCGATCACTTAGTTGTTTACATTCCATGGCGAGGGCCTTTATTCTCTAAAATGTGCTTCGAGCAGTTTCTTCTCTTTGATCTCGTACATCCGGCGGAGTGCTAGGCACTGTTCGTAGCTCTAGAGCTACGATTCTCTGTTGAAGTTGTTGGATAGCTTCCGCAAGTTGCGCTACTTGCTGCTCTACTGGTTCTTCTACTTTTTTCTCCAAGCCTGTCACAGAGTGAGGTGCTCTGTTGACTGCTTCTTTGACTCCAAGATGCTTTGTGAGAAACTTCTCTTTCTCTTGCTAGATCTCTTCTTTATCCTCTTCAAACTTAGTTTGGAGGGAAACCTTCTCCTACTGCGCAACTCGACGTTGCTCTATGAATAATTTTTGCACTTGCTTCAGGGCCTCTGTGGCCTATTCTGTTTCTTCTTGTGCGCGATGAAGGCGAGCTTCGATCGCATCATCTAGTTTGCGGAGTGTGGCAGGCTCATTTCCCAACTCTAGTTCTTCTAAAGGCAGGGGCGTAGTGGATACTGCATTACTGGATTGAAGGGCCTGATGTACCCTTATGAGTTCAACCTTGATCCTATCATACATCTCCTGCTTCTTGGCTTCATGTTTCTACAAGATGTCCTGCGAAGCATCTGCTACAACTGCGATGATGAAGTCAAAGTCATATACAGTGAGCACAGTTTGCATATTAGTCAAGGTGGCTCTTGATTTCTTTCGGGAAGTGAGTTTCATGGGGGAAACCTTCCTTTTCTTCAGAGGATCATCCTCATCAAAATGATTCCTAGGCAATGTTACTTTGTCCTACTTCTGCTGATCTTCTTTTCTGTGGGTATCTTTTTGATGTACTTCGTTATCACCCCCTCGGTAAGGTGATACGGAAGCAGTTTCTTTTGATGTGTTGCTCAAGTTTTGGACCTCTTCGGTCTTCTTCCTTCTACTGGGTCCAGGAGTATCCTTTGCTTCATGAGTGGTATCAAGGTTGCTGATTAGTTCAGGGTCTGACATTTCTGCAAGGTCAGCGGGGATGAGGATCTCTACAGAATAGTCCTTCGTTATCTCTTTGATGTCCTCCTCTGTGAGCTTGTAGTATGACTGAATTTCTTATTTATGCTCATCTGCGCACGTGGTGATATAAATGAAGTGTCAATCTGTGTGAAACTTCATGAGGGGTTGGAACCGATGCAGGGTGTTTGGCATCATGCGAGGGATAGCCTTGATATCCCTCTTCAACTGGAGATAGTACGTGTGGAATATTGCATTTGACTATGACTGTTTTCCCATATCACTCGAGTACTAGAGCGTGGTGAACTTCACAGTGAGTGGCTCGAATGGCTCAATGTCTGGGAAGGTCACACCTTCCGGCATCTCCCAAATGGTAAATGCGATGATGATCAGGATCCAACTAAAGTGGAACTCATAGCCTTGATCCTGATATTCATGACAGTCTAATTCCAACTGGTTGACCAAGTACTTCTCCCAGTTCATCTGGAGTCCTTCTACACATTTCCCGGCGAGGTCAACAATGAATCCTTTGACCTATGTAGGTCTGTTCTTTCTTACTAGCTTTCCTGCGATCAACTGACAGGTCAGGCACACTGCGCCATTCTGGATGGAAGCTACCTTGTAGCCTGATGTTCCCTTTTATACATCGCCATATGTGTCTTTGATCTTCTGTGCCAATGCGCGATCTGTAGCCTTCCCTGGGTAGAAGTCCTGCAGGTCGGGTCCCTGCATGCTCAATCTGGTGATCCTATGGATCAACGTCGGATCGACTGTGATGCATCTGTCTAGACATAGGTAGCCACCATGGTAACATGATAGCAGTATATTAACACACACGTTAACCTCCTGGTGCCTTCCAAATTCTGGAATCTTCATTACATTCAAGAGGGTGGACTGTGCAAGGTTCATCGTCTATGGCTGGGGGATTATTTTTGAGTTCTTCCCCTTCGTCCTGGTCAAGTACTTGTAAGGAGCGAACATATTGTAGTTCTTATGGTCTCCTAGGTTGAATTCGTTGAACTTCAACATCGCGATCTTATCCTACTGCGCTCTAACTGCACGTATCCCCTTTGGGAGGTACATAGTAACCAAGGTATAATCAAAGTCTCTTGGGACACTATCACGACTCACCGCGCCAGCTAGAGGTGGGATGTAGTTGGGTAGGATGGTCGGGATTAGCTTTGCATTTGCCAAGTCATATAGGTGCTTGGTTCTCTTCTTTGTTGTCGCTCGGGATGGTTTGGATCTGCGAGCAGCCGATAGAGAGGCTTGCACTCCTCTCATTGATGATGCTTGAATAATTGCGGAAATTACTTTTTCAGCCTTGAGATCGATGAGAAATTCTTTGATGGATTTCTCTGTGGCGTTGAGCTTGTATGACATACATGCTTAGATCGGATAACTTGGGTGGATGAATGTGTGCACAAGGCAATGGAACAAGTGTCAATCTCAATAAACACATCATGATAGAAATGAGTTGTCTTGGATACAATTCACAAAAGTGTTCTAGGTGCAACAGTCGACGGACTAAGTAGGCACGATGTAGCAGATCTCTCCAATGGATGAGAGGCCTTCATCAATGTGGTTTTTTCCATTGCGACATGGTCCCAATGGTCTGATGGCGAGTCTTTGGGCCGTTACTACTTTTCTAACCATTCGGGTCATCGGGCTAATGGTTATAATGCTTTCAACAACTATATTGCTTCGCCACGGCGAAGTGCCATGTTGCATTGTTCTGATATCCTGACGAAGTTCCAGTTTTGCAAACCTTCCTTCTACAAAGTCCCCTCTGGAGCCTTCTATAACCTTTCTATTGTTGTTTTCTTCTTACTGAGCTTTCTATCCTTCTTCCTGATGATCTTTGTCTCGATATTCCTCTTTGCATTCTGACTCTTATCTCCTCTTGGCATAGTAACTTCACGTTGTTGAGATCCTTTCATAGGGTCAGAGAGTAATACATCTTCCCTATCTGGGGTAGGTGTTCCACTCATCTCTGAGTCTGCTTGTGTTCTTTCAATTTCAACATCCAAGTTTCTAGTTCTAAGTAGCTTCGATCTGTTCTCCTGTTCTTTAATCAAGTGTCCTATCCTCCTAGTCATAAAATCTTTTAATTCTTGCTTCTTCTGCTCTAAGACTTCTTCTTCTTTCCTTCTGGCCTGATCCGTTTCAATCCAAGGTTTTCCTAGTAATATAGAAAATGGGGCGTTGTTCTCAATAAATTTAACAATCTCTAAATCTTCCTCTGTTGAGGTTCCATGAGCACTCATAGATACCTGGGTGAGTCTTCCACATAGGGTTATCAGTTTTCCTCTGAATAATCCTATTCCTCCTAATGAAGGAACCATGGCAGGCTTTCCTAAAATTTTCCAAGTTCTTTCTGTCATGATATTTACCTATGTTTCTTCATCCAGAACACAATCAATGTCGAAGTCTCCTATTCTTGCTTCTATGCATTCTTTTTCTTGGAGGATCTCTGACAAGTTGATATTTCAGTGCTCATTCAGGGTTTATTTCATTTGTAGTAATACAATCTCCAATTCTTTCAGGGGTTCTGCCATGGTCTCAGTTTCTTGACCTCCCTTACAGTTTTCTTATCTCATATTCGTTATTTCAAGCTTAGCAATCATTCTAGGGAAATCTAAAACTTCATGATCCATGTCTTTGCAACAAAGACAACTAGGTCTTCTACCAGGGCATTCCTTAGCAAGATGTCCTGGTCTTTTGCAACTGTAACAAAGGGTTAGTCTTCTTTTTCTTTGAAATGATCCCCAACCTTTCCTATACTACAGACTAGGATCATAGTAGCTAACCTGGAAAAAATTCTTTCTAGGGTCTCGCATCCATTTGTTAGTCTAACCATTCTTTCTATGCATAGGAATAACATATCTTTCACTATTTTTGTCAGATCTACTCGTATCAGACCTTATTTCATCAAGATGTTCCCTACTTTTCAAGCTAGGACAAAATTTATCAAAAATACCTAGATTCATACTTTTGAAACAAAATTTTCCACTTATCTTACCTTTTCAATCAAAACCTTTCACTGTTTTATCAGAGCACAAAGCTTTCAGATCTAAAATTTTTCACTATTCTTACCTTTTTTAGAGCACAAAGATTCACAATCTTACCTCTTTTCTTCAGATTTGAATTCTCTTCTTAGAACACATATTTACAAGTTAAGTAGAATACTGTGCACTAAAGCAACATATCTACGCACATAGCTTTCTTTCTTTTCTTCAGTTCCCAACAATCACAGTTTCAGGTCCCGGCAACAAAACCATTTGTTGGCACAGGGGCAGAACCAGGGTTCAATGCTTACAAAAGCACACCAACAAAACCCTAACTACCGACCCTTTCAGCAACACCTGCAAAGAATATGAAGCCTCACCTGAGGTAGAGGCAGGGTTGGTTGCAGGACTCATATGTCTACAACCATAGCTGGGACATAGATCTGTGATTACAAAACCTTAACAAAGAACTTAACAATTATAGTTCATTAATATTCAGTCTTAGTTTACAACGCAACTAAACCCTAACAATAGACCAACGCATTATTCACACAGATCCAATAGATTCAAGCACTAAGCATACCAACATAGATTAGATCTAGCATTCATTCACATTATTTAACACTAAGCTACCATATTAGATTCTTCTAAGCATACATCAATGCACTAAGCATTTAACCATATTAATAAGAGAGCAACCATAAAGCACAACACAACCACAACACAAGATATACGTGGTTCACCTCCACCCTGGGGCTACGTCCACCAACTCTTCTTCTTTATTTCTTTCTATCAATCTTCTACATGCACAGAGCCATGATATCTTACTCCATAGAGGAAAAGAGATCTGTGCGCACTCCGCTAGATCCTCCTTCCATGAGTTACAGAAAAAAGCCTCTTCACAGTCTCTTACAATCACTTGCACTTTGCTCTGCAAGTTCTCAACATAACATGCACAAAGCACTTACAAGTTGCACTTAGCACAGTGTCTAGCCTCTCTTCGATCACTTAGATCAAACTACTTCCTACATCGCCTAGCTTTCTATTTATGCATTACAAAAAGGGCCTAAACATGGGTAAACCCATGGGTCGACATCCCCATACCTGTTACATCAGACCAAATCCCAAAAATTCCTAAAAAGGGGCCGAGATCCCGCGATATCCACTTTGACTTGCGCTCCGCCTTCGATAACCTCTCGAAGTCTCAAAATTAGGTCAAACATGACCAAGGATCCTCAAAACTTGGTCAAGGGCCAACATATACAAAAATAGGCACACTGGCCTTTAACATCTAGGCTCTCCAGCCTAATCAAAACATAAGCATCCTAGCTTATAATAACTGGCTCACTAGCCTATAAAATGAAACATCTACACAAAAGGCTCACTAGCCTCAAAGTCGCGCGCACTCAAGTTTCTACACGCGGTATCCAGGAATGTGCAAACTTCCTTATTTTACTGCGTAGTACATGCGAGCACTATGCCATGAAATGTGCATACAAAATGATATCAAACAACTCACCAGCTTAAGTACATTTTAATTTACATTACAATTGGGTTCAACCTAGGGATATTACAATCCCCTCCACTTATTTATGCACTGTCCTCGGTGCATCATGTACCCATATAAAACAAAATTTCAAAAATCCTCAAAAAGATGTAGGTATTCTGCTCGCATTGCATCCTCATGCTCCCAAGTAGCATCCTCAGGACTGTACAAGGTCCATTGGACCTTTAAAATCCCTATGTCTCGATTCCAAAGTTGTTTGAGTTTTCGATCCAGAATGCGTACTGGATGCACTTGGAAAGCACCTTGTTGCTCCACCTGAATCACATTCCAATCAATAACATGATTAGCATCAGGTATATATTTCTTGAGCAAAGATACATGTAATACATTATGAATAGACATAGATGAAGACAATGTAATCATATAAGCTACTGGATCAATCCTCTCTAGGATTTCAAACGGCCCACAATAGCGAGCTTCCAACTTTGAACAATTTTCCAACTTCAGGGAACTTCTGTTGGCTTTCACTTTCAAGAATACATGATCACGCACTTTAAATTCCCCGTGAGTTCTTCCCTTATCAGCATAAATTTTCTGCATGTCTTGGGCCGCCTTTAAATTTTGTTTTATTTTAATCATTTTCTCCTCCATTTCCCTGAGCAAATCTATCCCAACCATGGCTCTATCTGCTGGGTTATCCCAACTTACCAGAGTGTTGAACTTTCTTCCATAAAGTTCCTCAAATGGGATCATCTTTAGATATGCTTGGTACCCATTGTTATAAGAAATATATACCAAGTGTAGGTAGTCTTCCCATTTTGATGGTTTATCCATCACATACATCCTCAACATATCCTCAATCACTTGATTCACCCTCTCTATTTTTCCATCTGATTCTGGATGATACACTGTACTAAAATTCAAATTTGTTCCAAATCCATTAAATAATCCTTTCCAAATTTTTGATGTAAATTTTGGATCTCTGTCAAACACAATTATCTTGGGTATGCCATGTAATCTAGAAATTTCCCTCATACAAACATCATCAATGTTTGCTACCTTGTGAGTGAGCTTAAATGGAACAAAATGGGCAACTTTAGTAAGATTATCCACCACTACCATGATATAATCATGTTGCTTGTTTGTTTTGGGAAGTTTGGTGATGAAATACATTGTTACAACTTCCCATTTCCACTTAGGAATGGGTAATGTCTGTAGCAAACCAGCTGGGTGTCTATGCTCAGCCTTTACCTTTTGACATTCCAAACATATGGAAATAAAATTAACAACCTCTTTCTTCATGCCTAGCCAATAATATTGGCTCTTGACAACTGCAATAGTTTTCTGATATCCTGGGTGCCCAACATAAGGTACATTATGCATTTCTCTCAATATCAGGTTTGTCAATTCCTGAGAATTTGGTACATAAATTATGCCCCTGTACATGAGAATTTCATCATTATCTAGCTTGCATTCTTCAATTTTCTGCTGCAAAATACCTTGCTGTAATTTTTCCACTAAATCCTTGTATTGCAAATCTGATTTGGCAGCCTCTAAAATTCTGGGTTTTAAATCTGATTGGTACATGCTAATGGTTGTAGCATGTAATTCATGCACTCTTCTACTGAGTGAATCAAACATTTTGTTCTCTTTCCCCTTGATAAGCTTTATATCAAAGTCATATTCACTTAGAAATTCTAACCATCTAATTTGCCTAGCATTTAGAGTTGGGTGATCAAATAAATATTTCATACCATTATGGTCTGTTCTTAGATCAAACCTTTTCCCCATGAGGTAGTGTCTCCATTTTCTCAAGACATTCACTACGACTGCCAACTCCAAATCATGAGTGGCATAGTGTCTTTCATGCTCCTTCAACTTCCTGGATTCATAAAGTATAACAAACCCATTTTGACTAAGGACTCCACCAAGTCCCCCTTTACATGCATCTGTTCATACAATGAAGTCTTCATTTGGGTCTGCAATCCTTAGTATTGGAGCACTTGTTGATAATTGTTTCAAGTGTTGGAAACTCTTGCCACAGTCCAATTTCCACTAAAACTTCACACCCTTTCTTTGCAAGGAAGTGATTGGGTGTGCAATCTTTGAGAATCCTTCAATAAATATCCTATAGTATCCTACAAGGCCCATGAATGATCTGACCTCCGTCACATTCTTTGGCACTGACCATTCTCTAATGGATTCTATCTTCTCAGGATCCACTGCTATCCCATCCTTTGAAATGATATGCCCTAAATAATGAATTTGCTTCTGATAAAATGAGCACTTGCTCAATTTGGCATACAACTGATGCTCCCTTAATACTTGCAACACCATCCTCAAATGATGCTCATGCTTTTCTTCTGACTTGGAATATACAAGAATGTCATCCAAAAAGACAATGACAAACTTGTCTAAATATTCTCGGAAAACACCATTCATTACGCACATGAAAAAAGATGGTGCATTTGACAACCCAAATGGCACCACTATGAACTCATAATGACCATACCTTGTCCTGAAGGCGGTCTTGTTGATATATCCCTCTTTAATCCTTACTTGATGGTAGCTTGATCTAAGACCTATCTTTTAAAACATCTTGGCATCCTTCAATTGATCAAAGAGATCATCAATCCTTGGCAGATGATACTTGTTCTTAACAGTCACTTTATTCAACTATCTGAAATTAATGCACAATCTTAATGTCCCATCTTTCTTCTTCATGAACAAGACTGGGGCACCCCAAGGTGACACACTTGGGCATATATACCCATTCTTCAAAAGCTCTTCAAGCTGCATTTGCAACTCCTTCAACTCTGGTGTACTCATTCTGTAAGGAGTCTTTGACACTGGCACTGCTCCATGCATTAGATTTATAGAGAAATCAATGTCTCTCTTTGGGGGTAGTACTAGTACCTCCTTGAATACATCTTCAAATTCTTCCAGGACTGCAGGATCTTCCAAATTTGGAACCTTATCTTTAGGTGTCTCTTCCATATGTGCTGCAAATATTTGACAGCCTTTTCTGTAACATTTCTTCAACTGCAATGCTGAAATTTCTCAGATAGTTACTACCTTGGGAATTCCTTGCACCTTCCTTAGGGTCCCTTCCTCATCCAAGCAAGTAAAGGCCTTGTTATGATAGTCTAGGATGGCATGATCTTGGTCCAACCAATCCATCCCAATTAGATAGTCATAGGAACCTAAAGGCAAGATGTTCATATTTTCCCTGGTGTTTAGTCCATTCATGTCCATAAGACATGACTTAACCATCTTATTAACTTTTCTTTTGGCTCTTGTAGCCAGCCGCACCACCCAAGATTTCCCATGCTTTCTTCTTGGCAAATGAAAACTTTCCACCATCTTAGGATCTATATAACTATGACTAGCTATTGAATCAATTAAAATAGAAATGGTTTTCTTGTTGATCATACCTTCCACTTCAATCATAAGTGACTTATACGTTACTTGCTTGTTGTCCAGGGTTGCATAGATCCATGGTACATTTCTGCCCATGTCCTCCATTATTTTAGCTTGTTGTACATTGTGAACAGTTCTCCCTTTTTCACCTCTGTGAGGACAATCTATGAACATATGATTTCCTTTACAACCCCAACATTGAATATGTGGTTTCCTTGGCCTTTGACCCCTTGTTTCAATCGTTCTGGGCTCTCTAGGAGTTTGTTTTCCCTGTGGATTATTTCTTAAGAATGGTGGCTTAGATCCCTTCTTCCTCTGATCCACATTGAATTTCCTTTTGTCTTCCCAAGATTTTTGGAAAGTTGGCCTTGATTTTTGTTGATCATAAAGGCATTTAGCTCACCTTATGGTCTCCCCCAATGTCTTTGGATCACCATATTGTATTTTGTCACTGATGAATGATGACAATCCACTCAAATACCTTTGAATCTTCATTATCTCATCCTTGATGAAAGGGACATACTTTAGTAGTTCTAAAAACCTTCTCTCATATTCATCTATTTTCATACTCCCAAGCTTGAGTTCAAAGAACTCTTTCATTTTCCTGTCATAGTATCTCTTAGTCAAGTATTTCTTCTCAAAATACTTCTTGAATTCCCTCCAAGTAACACTTTTCTCTTTAATGTGCTACACCTGCACAAGATGTTCCCACCACATGGATGCCTTTCCTTTGAGTTGATAGATGGAAATTCTACCTTATGCATGAGAAGAATAATTATGCAATTGAAAATAATTTCTCATTCCCAACAACCATGTCTCTGCATCTTCATCCTTCTTGGGCTCACCATCAAATGTAGGAGGTTTGATTTTGTTCATTTATCCTCGTAGCTCATCCACCCCAGACCTCTTATTCTTTCTGACAGGGGATGGACTTGAGCTTCTATGTGATATCTTATTGGAATGCCTTGGGGAGTGGTGGTGATGTCTTCTAACACTTCTTGTTATTCTTTTCTCATTAGGAGGCCTGTGACTTCCAGATTTGCTTGAGCCACTCTCCTTATCCAATTTCTTTTCTATTATGTTCAAACTCTGCAATAACTTCATCTTGAAGTCATCCTGCTACTCCTTGGCTTACATAAGCCTTTCATTATCATCTTTATGGATTTGGACATGCTTCTGCAAATTTGTAATGGTCTCTTTCATATTTATGTTTTCATTCCTTTCATCTCCATGTCCATTGGGGTTTGTTCCTTCAATGCCCAAATGGACATCCATCCCTCTAATCTCATATCCTTGGATGTAAGTCCCTTGTGCCTCTTCCATTCATCTAGAATTTGTGCTGATATTGATATGATATAGTTGTTGTTAACTCTGCAAAATGTCCAGCCAACAAAACTTTGTCAGGCTAATTGTTTCAACAATTTCATGAAAATATGAACCATTCTGGTTTAATAATACATATCAGAATTCTTTCTTCTGATTTCCTGAACCATGGAATGCCAAAATGAATTTTATGGGTGGATATTTAGATTTCACTATCCAAGACCTTTCCATTACCTACTCCCATGCTCAATTCTGAGTCTTGAGCAGAAAGTTATGGTTATTTGAAAATTTCCCATCATTTTTTTTTTCATTTTTCAACTTGGCACAACTCTGCGCTGTAAATATGCATTTTTTTGCACCTAATTCTTTGGAATTTTTGTAGGAGATCAAGTGGGTTTCCTCGCCATCAATGACAAGCATGCTGCATACTCTGATCTTGTCATCAAAGACAAGCACACCTGCCTGTAAACATGCCAACAATCTCCCCCTTTGGAATTGATGGCAATCTTGAACGGATGGAAACCTTGAACGATTTCACTAAACTATTTTGGACCTCCAATTGTAGCATCCGGTCCGGACCACCACTCCTATTCTCCCCCTTTGACATCAATGTCAAAGAGAACATGCTCCCCCTGAGCTATTGCAGTATTTTTAGGAGGTATCAGATATTCAATCAATCAATACAAAACTTCCCCTAACAGGATGAACTTGCTTAGATGTCAGATGGGATGTCACCCAGCTTCTGTCAGAGATAATCAAATGGTGTCTTGGCTAGAGATTTAGTAAAGATGTCTGCTATCTGTTCTGTGGAAGGGATATAATTCAACTGAACAACTATGTTTGTGACTTTTTCTCTGAGAAAATGGTATTTTATTGGGATATGCTTAGTCTTGGAATGAAGAACAAGATTCTTGGAGACACTAATGGCACTAGTGTTATCACAGTGAATTGTAATTGGATCAGTATAGTTTACCTTCAAATATACAAGAGTTTGAATCATACACAAGATCTGAGTACAACAAGTAGCAGTAGAAATGTACTATGCTTCTGTAGTTGATAAGGAAATAGACCCATGTTTCTTACTAATCCATGCTACCAACGAGTCTCCCAGGAAGAAGGCACATCCACTGGTGCTCTTTCTTTCATCTACACAATTTGCCCAATCTACATCTAAATAAGAAGTTAACTAAAAATTCTAATTTATGGGATACCACAGACCATAAGTCATTGTTCTCTTCAAGTATTTGAATATCCTTTTGAAAGCTACCAAATGTCTTTGTTTAGGAGCATATTGATAACGACCTACCATTCCAACAACTTGCATTATATCAGGACGAGATGCTGTGATGTACAGAAGACTGCCTATCATTGATCGATATGTCCTTTGATCAACATCGAGTGAAATGTCATCTTTACTGAGCTTGCAACCAACCACCATGGGTGTACTAACAGGAGAGGAGTCCTCCATCTGAAATTTCTTTAACATCTCTTTCAAGTATTTTTCTTGAGATATAAAAATTCCTACAGAACTTTGTTTTACTTGTAAGCCAAGAAAATATGATAGTTCTCCTATCATGGACATCTCAAATTCTGTTTGCATAGAGTTAGAAAACCACTAGACAGATGATTCATTAGTGCACCCAAAAATAATATCATCTACGTAAACCAAAACAACTAATAAATTATCACCTTCAGACTTAATGTAAAGGTTGCTGTCAACATTACCTTTCTTGAATCCTTTATCTTGTAAAAAATTGTCCAGTCTATAATACCAAGCTCGTGGTTCTTGTTTTAGTCCATATAAAGCCTTCTTCAGCTTGCAAACATTATTAGGATTATCTGTCAATGAGAATCCTTAAGGTTTCTCCATATATACTTCTTCCTCTAGATCTCCATTAAGAAATGCTGACTTAACATCCATCTGATAAAGTTTAATGTTCTTATGACATGAATAAGCAAGAAACATTCTGATAGCTTCCAATCTTTCCACTGGTGCAAAAGTTTCATCAAATTCCTAACCTTCAACTTGTGCATATCCTTTATAGACCAATCTGGCTTTATTTCTAACAACTTGTCCTTTTTCATTCATTTTATTCTTGAACACCCATTTGGAACCTATTACATTTTTATCTTCAGGTCTAGGGACAAGCTTCCAAGTATTGTTCTTCTCAATCTGATCAAGATCTTCATTCATTGCTCTAATCCAATCATCATCCTGGCTAGCTTCCTCAAAATTTTTAGGTTCAGTCATAGATAAAAAGGCAACATGATATTGTTCTAAGTCTTTAATCAATTTGCTTCTTGTCTGAACTCCTTTATTTATATCTCCAATTATCTAATTTTCAGGATGATTCTTTCTAATAATTCTGAGAGGTAATTTTGCTTCTTTCTGCTGATTTGTGTCAGTTTGAGTATTCGTATCTTCATATAATTTAGATTCTTCATTTTCTGATCCTTGGACCTGTTCATCGTCATCTTCAACTATATCTTTTGTTCTTGGTTCATCACTGCTTACATTTCTGACTGGGATTTCTTCATCAACTTTTATGTCTATACAATCAACTAGTTTATGAAGTCTCTTATTATAGCATCTGTACCCTTTACTATTTGTAGCATAACCCAAAAAGATACCTTCATCAGCCCGGTCATAATATTTGCCAATATTTTCATCATTGTTCTTGATATAACATTACCTCCCAAAAACTTTAAAATGCTTGATTGAAGCAGGTCTTCCAAACCATAGTTCATAAGGGGTCTTGTCACTGTGTGGCCTGAGATGAGCTTTGTTAAGGATATGAACAACTGTATGAATTGCTTCCACCCAATAAAGCTGAGGTATGTTCCTTTCATTCATCATTGATCTTGCCATTTGCTGTACTGATCTATTATGCCTCTCAACAACTCCATTTTGCTGTGGAGTCCTTGGAATTGTGTACTCTCTTTTGATCCCATGTTTATCACAGAACTCTTTAAATTTCCATGAACTAAACTCTCCTCCTCTATCATACCTTACTACCTTTAATATTTTTCCTGTTTGATTCTCAGTCAGAGCCTTAAACACTTTTAATTTTTCAAATGCTTCAGATTTTTCCTTTAAAAAGGAAACCCATGTTAGTCTAGAATAATCATCAATAATCAACATAAAATAGTTTTCTTTTCTTGTACCTTCTTTTCTTGATGGTCCACATAAATCCATATGTACTAACTGGAGAGATTTTTCTGTTGAGGGAAATTTTTTAGATTTGAACTGAGTGCGAGTAAGCTTTCCTATCTGCCAAGGTTTACAAACAGAGTTGTATGGCTTTGATATCTTTGGAAGATCCTTTACTGCCCCATTGTTTCTGAGCTTTATTGTATGATAAAAATTTAGGTGTCCAAGTCTCCTATGCCACAACCAATTTTCATCATACTTGTTTAAGTGACATTCTTCTTTTTCTTCTTTTAACACAAAGACATTATTTTCTGTTCTTATCCCTTTTGCAATCAGTTGTCCTGAACTCAAAGTCTTTATTTTACAGTCTTTAGAAGTAAAAAAAACTTCACATCCTTTGTCACAAACTTGACTGACACTCAGTAGATTATGTTTCAAAACATCTACAAACAACACATCTTGAGCTTTTCCTTTGCCATTACTCAGGCTTACCATTCCTTTACCTTTTATTTTTCCTGGTGCATCGTTTCCAAAAGTTACATTCCCTGATTTGTTTTCACTTAAAGTTAGAAACTTACTTTTGTCTCCAGTCATATGTTTGTAACATCCACTGTCAATATACCAGGGATTCTTTTGTTTTTGGGCTGACAATACTAGTCCACACTTGTCATCTGCTTTCTTCTTCCAAACCTTGACATTTTCAACAATGGGGATCAAGTCTGGATTGTAATTCCTTAAGCGATATTCTGTAGCTTTATGTCCATAATTATGACAGTTGTAACATTCTGGTTCACTGAATAATAGATCATAACGGTTGTTATGCTCATAACTGTTGTTGTGTTTCACCTGTGTCCTTCTCCCAGTCATCACATGATTTATAGTCTGTGATTGTTTGTTTCTTGGCTGTCTCAATCTTTGTTGTGGAAGATAGTTATTCATTGAATATCTTGATTGTTCATATCTAAATCTTAAATAACAGTTTATAGCTTTGTGACCAAAATTAGAGCAGAAAACAACAATAACCATAGAAAAAATATTTGTACCTTGAAAAAATCTGTCTTCTTTGAGGAGGTCAATTTATTTCATGCCGATAATCTTTCTGATCTACAAATTCGGTTCTGGTACTTTTTCTTTCATTCCTTCTTGGTGGCTGATTTTCTTTATTTGTTTCTGCAGAGTGACTGTTGTCAATGTTTGAGGATTTGACAAACTTGATTGGTTCTGTATTACTTGGATGATCACTACTTGATCCTTATTCATATCCCAATCCAGCTTTCAACTTTGGATCTCTTTGCTGATTTAGAATGGAGGTTAATCCTTCTGAGGCCTTAATACTTGGAAGATTTTGGTGATACAATCCCTTAACCTTCTCCATTTCTTTTCTGGTTTTTACTATCTCTTCTTCTAAGTCTTCACAACTAGCTTTCTTCTCTGACAACTGTTGTTTTAGTATGTCTTCTATTATATTTGCCTCTTCTAATTTCACTTTCAGCAGGGCATAGTCTTCATCAGGCTATTTACTGTCTTTCTCGAACTGTATCAGCAATTGTTTTTTCTTTCTGTTCTTAATTCTGAGTCTGTCAATTTCTTCCAGTGCACTGATCAATTCTCCTTCCATATCAACCACAGATTCATCATCATCATCATCACTACCTATGATTTTATTATCATAATCCTCTTTGGCCATAAGCATGAAGTCATTTGCCTTATCTTCACAGGAAGAGTCACTATCGATGTCTTCTGAGGAATTGTCATTATTTGTAGCCAAACTTTTCTTCTTATTATATTTATTGTATTTTTACTTATTTTCATCATCAGAGTTCTGGTCTTTTTTCTGATGGGGACACTTAGATTGAAAATTCCCTATCTTACCACAATTAAAGCATTTGAAGGGAAACTTCCCTTGATATTTTCCTGATCCTTTCTTTAACCTTCTCACAAATTTTGCCTCAATATCATCTAATTCTGAATCAGTATTCTTGTCTTCTTTAAAAGATGCTTCTCTAGTACTGGATTTATCTTTGTTAATTCTCATTTCATATGCATTTAGAGTTCCTAGGATTTGATCAATGGATAGAGTTTTAAGATCACTTAGTTCTTCTATTGCAGAGACTTTTGAATTAAATTTATCAAGCAGAGATCTTAAAATCTTCTGAACTAAAAATGGTTCTTCAATCTTCTCACCAAGACCCTTCATGGCATTTACATGTTCTTCAACTCTTAAAAAATACTTACTAATCGTTTCATCTTCATTCATCTTTAGTTGTTCAAATTTCAATCTGTATGTTTGAAGTTTGGCATCTTTTACTTTCTCATTTCCTTCATAACTGCTAATAAGTTTATCCCACATTGCTTTGGAAGTTTCAAGATGCATCACCTTTACAAACTTAGCTTCAACAAGTCCATTCAAGATAGCATTCATTCCCTTAGCATTAAAAATAAACCCTAACTTATTGTCCTTGGAGGCTAGCACAACAGGCTTTGTATATCCAGTCTCTACTACATCCCAAACATCAATACCCAAGGCCATTAAGTATGTTCTCATTCTAATCTTCCAGAAGGAAAAATGTGTTCCATCAAATAGAGGGGGCTTAGTGGCTGAAGTCCCTTCATGACTTGTCATGTTTAATCTTACAGATCTACCTTTGAATAAAAGGAATTCACTCTGATACCAATTGTTGAAATTACTAAGAAAATTGAGAGTGGGGGTGAATCAGTTGTTATTGTGCTTAAACAAAATTAAGTCTATTAATACATTCTTAATCTTTCTTCAACTGATCATCAACATTATACAACATATGGACAATAAAAATAATGAGCATGAGTCACATATAAGATATACACAGAGACAAATTTTCACGAGGAAACCCATAAAGGGAGAAAACCTCTTCTTCTTCAAAATGATAGGAAGTATTTTAAGTTCTGTACATCATCTATAATTGAGCATCAACTCAATGTGAGGCTGCTACCTCTATTTTACAAGCTTCACCTTGTTTGATATCACTGAATCTCTCGTTTCTCTATCACCCACTAGAAGGAAGCACCAACTCCCCTAATGTTACAGCACCAACTGGATGGAAGCACCAACTTCCAGTTACACAAGCTCCAACCTGTATAATAGAGAACACTTGTTCTCTCTTGCACCACCCTGCCACCCTGGTTTCTCTGGCTGCAACCAGAAGGAAGCTGCAACTCCCTGTGTTCAAGCACCCACTTGAACCTCTGAGGACAACAATCCTCCCTAGCACCTCCCTATCACCCTAGAATATAAATGAATGATTGAATAACCAACAAAACAGATAAATCGATTCTTACCACTTCTTCTCTGTTTTGTAAATCTGGTCCGCTTCTAACTATTCTGCAATTCTTTTCTTCCTCTGTCTGTAATTCTGCTCTGCTTCAAGCTTGTTCTTCAATTATGCTCTTACTTCTGTCTATTCATCATCTGTTACTCATCTCTGAGTTTTATCTCACACTGCGCATACTGTCACCTTCACTTTCTTACAGTTCAACTCATTTTTTTTTCATACAGAGCAACCAACCACGCACAGTCTTTGTGTGTTCCTTTTATGTCAAATTACCACTTCAGTTACACCTCGAATCTTCTTGGGCAAAAACGCCTTGGCGACTAAATCGCCAACCGATCAAGAATCATGAATCATTTTTGCTAACTGAATTGTAACTGATTGATTAACTGTGAAGTGCAACAGTAGCCCTCCGATCATGTTCAAATTCACCTGCATCATTGGATTGAATCTGTGGGGTCTTGCATTTATTTCGCCATTTCGCATTTTGGCATTTCGACATTCCTGTGGTGAAGATTTCGATACTCAACATTACGAACGCTGAGACTATGAGATAGATATTAGCACCTCTAGCTTCTTCCTCCATCTTCCATCGATCTACCCAATGGTTGATACCATGTGCTTATCCATAAAGCGCTTTCGCGATTTCAAATTTCGTGAATCTGGAGATGAGGCATCTCGACTCTCCAAGTCGCAATCCCCGAAACCTCGAAATGGAGCTTTTCTCTTCGAGCTCTTCTCTATAGCTCTTTGACCATGTGACCAACAATGTTGACCAAGAGCTTATCCATAAAGTGCTTTCGCGATTTCGCATTTTGTGAATTTGGAGATGAGGCATCTCGACTCTCCAAGTCGTGATCCCCGAAACCACGAAAATGAGCTTAGCTAGACTAAATCCTTCCCTTCTCGTGACCACAGGCTATGCCAAAAGGTGCTTCATATTTCGTGAGTTTATAAACATCATCGAGTCTGATTGACGGTTTAAATCTCCATAGATTCGACGGTCTAGATCTTATCGCGATCTCGCATCTCGCAAGTTTCCACACCATGCTCCGTTGACTCCAAGTCAGCGAAATTTCAATCATTTGCCACTTGTCCTATGATTCGACGGTCTAGATATGATCTTGATTCAACGTCTCAGATCATATCGTGATTTTTTCATTCTTGTTGCAAAGTGTTTCGACACTGTTGTTGGGAAAAACACCCTATGGACTAGCAAATTAGGGCCTACTTTGCAAGCAGATTTGATCGAATAGAAACTACTTTTTTACCTACATCCCAAGATTTAAACCCCATTTTCACAGTAAATGCATGGAAAAGGACCACCTACCTTATTACTGGCGTTCGATGTAGATCCTCCGTTGTGCTTGACTACGTGTTTGCGCTGCTCCTTCCAAAGATGACCTGCACTCAAGACAAACAACAACTATGCATGCATGCTACTTCTATACTCAAGGGTTAGAAATCAAGCATAAATTAATCAAACCATAGACAATTCATGAATTGGGACGGGAAAAGAATTCTCTTTATTATTTAAAGTGAATCAACTTACAAAAGTTGAGACCAGCCACCGCTCCTTGAACCTGATCCTGGGCTCCTCCTCTTCTGTCATTCAACTGCTTTGCGTTAAATCTCCTTTGGCATGAGGAAAGGTTAAAGGGTTGGGACAATTGATTATGCAAATGGGTAGAGTTTCTTCGCTATATTTTTTCCTTTCCAAATGGTACCCCTACCCCTTCTTTTATAGGCTAGAAGGAGCTAGGGTTTTGGACAAACCCTCGGCCATGCATGGCCGGGAGTTTCAGTTAACTGACCCATATCTTTTTGTTCCATCGGCAAATTTTCTTTTTTCGTTCTTTGGTAGGTACACGCGGGCTATTGTGAGTCATCCAGTGTGTACACGCATGCAGTAATGGGTTAGGGTGCATGGGCCTTTACACAAGAGGATTTTCAAAGAGTTGTTCAACATAGTTTTGGAAAAGAAGGGATATGAGTTGGCCTGATGCCAGGTAAGCATGTGTGGTGCAATTTAGGGTTATAATAGATGCCCCCTAATGTGTGAGGCCAGAAGAGAATCTGATGGCTGAAATACATTATCAATCTTTACTAATGTGCCGAACGATTGAGCCCAAGGATCAGGAACCAGGAGGTGTCGTCTGCAAAATAACAAATGTCTCACCGAGGTGGGCATACCCATGCTCAGGATAAAATAGAACCATGTCTACCAATCAAATACACTGTAGATCCATGTCAAATAACTATAAAGAGTATCCACGAATAATACACAACAGAGCTACATCTCGAAATCAGAAAGATATAGAGTATCCATCTTCCAGAAGCTGATTCGGCCTGATGGCTGGACTTCAGATCTCGAGCAACAAATTCAAAATATTCTAAAACTCAGGTAGGACTGTAATATGAGTGTACGACTGCACTACCCAGAGGTCTTCGACGACTCGTCGGTTATGGACTTGATAATCTTGATGATCGGACTGAAGGCTTCAGTGATTTCGAACAAGGACTTGATTGGACATTCAGGATGGTCGGGTATGCAGACAAGATACATATTGCAGAAGGGCCAACTTAGGCTTAGTGACAAACTTCCCTTGGACAATAGCATGACAAGTGATGAGACTCAGGCAACATATATGTTAATCATAAGTCTACAAAGCAGGAGGCAACGCAAACTCTCCATATGTTTGGAAGAATAACCAAACGGTGGAGGACACAACTCTATATAGCGAGAAAAGATCCCTAAGGTCGTACTACATCCCATAGTCTGATGAACAAATGGACATATGTGCTTTATCCAAGGGCGACTCATTATGCTACCAATAAAGAAAATAATTTTCACATCCTCTTTTTGGGGTATATTTGATTTTTTTGTTCTTTTCGATAATTTTGGAAAAAGAATAAAGGAATATTACGTTACAATGGAGGAATGAGTACTAAAAACATACAAGCTCAAGGAACAAGGAAAAGACTGATGTTCTGGTAAAATGATACTCGGGGGAAATCCTCCGGCAGCCAAAGGTGTTAAGACGTAGAAGCAAACTGTCACAAGACTGGTGGATAAGGTATGCAAATGCGGTTGATAGAACACACAATGGTAACGTCCTTCGATGTAAGTTTAATGAGCCCAAAGAAGGTAAGCTCGGTGGTTTTTCATATTTAGAGAGTCTGAAAAA
>ML827581.1:42121-61296 GCA_009831015.1 Picea engelmannii | reverse complement strand
TGATACCTCCTAAAAATACTGCAATAGCTCAGGGGGAGCATGTTCTCTTTGACATTGATGTCAAAGGGGGAGAATAGGAGTGGTGGTCCGGACCGGATGCTACAATTGGAGGTCCAAAATAGTTTAGTGAAATCGTTCAAGGTTTCCATCCGTTCAAGATTGCCATCAATTCCAAAGGGGGAGATTGTTGGCATGTTTACAGGCAGGTGTGCTTGTCTTTGATGACAAGATCAGAGTATGCAGCATGCTTGTCATTGATGGCGAGGAAACCCACTTGATCTCCTACAAAAATTCCAAAGAATTAGGTGCAAAAAAATGCATATTTACAGCGCAGAGTTGTGCCAAGTTGAAAAATGAAAAAAAAAATGATGGGAAATTTTCAAATAACCATAACTTTCTGCTCAAGACTCAGAATTGAGCATGGGAGTAGGTAATGGAAAGGTCTTGGATAGTGAAATCTAAATATCCACCCATAAAATTCATTTTGGCATTCCATGGTTCAGGAAATCAGAAGAAAGAATTCTGATATGTATTATTAAACCAGAATGGTTCATATTTTCATGAAATTGTTGAAACAATTAGCCTGACAAAGTTTTGTTGGCTGGACATTTTGCAGAGTTAACAACAACTATATCATATCAATATCAGCACAAATTCTAGATGAATGGAAGAGGCACAAGGGACTTACATCCAAGGATATGAGATTAGAGGGATGGATGTCCATTTGGGCATTGAAGGAACAAACCCCAATGGACATGGAGATGAAAGGAATGAAAACATAAATATGAAAGAGACCATTACAAATTTGCAGAAGCATGTCCAAATCCATAAAGATGATAATGAAAGGCTTATGTAAGCCAAGGAGTAGCAGGATGACTTCAAGATGAAGTTATTGCAGAGTTTGAACATAATAGAAAAGAAATTGGATAAGGAGAGTGGCTCAAGCAAATCTGGAAGTCACAGGCCTCCTAATGAGAAAAGAATAACAAGAAGTGTTAGAAGACATCACCACCACTCCCCAAGGCATTCCAATAAGATATCACATAGAAGCTCAAGTCCATCCCCTGTCAGAAAGAATAAGAGGTCTGGGGTGGATGAGCTACGAGGATAAATGAACAAAATCAAACCTCCTACATTTGATGGTGAGCCCAAGAAGGATGAAGATGCAGAGACATGGTTGTTGGGAATGAGAAATTATTTTCAATTGCATAATTATTCTTCTCATGCATAAGGTAGAATTTCCATCTATCAACTCAAAGGAAAGGCATCCATGTGGTGGGAACATCTTGTGCAGGTGTAGCACATTAAAGAGAAAAGTGTTACTTGGAGGGAATTCAAGAAGTATTTTGAGAAGAAATACTTGACTAAGAGATACTATGACAGGAAAATGAAAGAGTTCTTTGAACTCAAGCTTGGGAGTATGAAAATAGATGAATATGAGAGAAGGTTTTTAGAACTACTAAAGTATGTCCCTTTCATCAAGGATGAGATAATGAAGATTCAAAGGTATTTGAGTGGATTGTCATCATTCATCAGTGACAAAATACAATATGGTGATCCAAAGACATTGGGGGAGACCATAAGGTGAGCTAAATGCCTTTATGATCAACAAAAATCAAGGCCAACTTTCCAAAAATCTTGGGAAGACAAAAGGAAATTCAATGTGGATCAGAGGAAGAAGGGATCTAAGCCACCATTCTTAAGAAATAATCCACAGGGAAAACAAACTCCTAGAGAGCCCAGAACGATTGAAACAAGGGGTCAAAGGCCAAGGAAACCACATATTCAATGTTGGGGTTGTAAAGGAAATCATATGTTCATAGATTGTCCTCACAGAGGTGAAAAAGGGAGAACTGTTCACAATGTACAACAAGCTAAAATAATGGAGGACATGGGCAGAAATGTACCATGGATCTATGCAACCCTGGACAACAAGCAAGTAACGTATAAGTCACTTATGATTGAAGTGGAAGGTATGATCAACAAGAAAACCATTTCTATTTTAATTGATTCAATAGCTAGTCATAGTTATATAGATCCTAAGATGGTGGAAAGTTTTCATTTGCCAAGAAGAAAGCATGGGAAATCTTGGGTGGTGCGGCTGGCTACAAGAGCCAAAAGAAAAGTTAATAAGATGGTTAAGTCATGTCTTATGGACATGAATGGACTAAACACCAGGGAAAATATGAACATCTTGCCTTTAGGTTCCTATGACTATCTAATTGGGATGGATTGGTTGGACCAAGATCATGCCATCCTAGACTATCATAACAAGGCCTTTACTTGCTTGGATGAGGAAGGGACCCTAAGGAAGGTGCAAGGAATTCCCAAGGTAGTAACTATCTGAGAAATTTCAGCATTGCAGTTGAAGAAATGTTACAGAAAAGGCTGTCAAATATTTGCAGCACATATGGAAGAGACACCTAAAGATAAGGTTCCAAATTTGGAAGATCCTGCAGTCCTGGAAGAATTTGAAGATGTATTCAAGGAGGTACTAGTACTACCCCCAAAGAGAGACATTGATTTCTCTATAAATCTAATGCATGGAGCAGTGCCAGTGTCAAAGACTCCTTACAGAATGAGTACACCAGAGTTGAAGGAGTTGCAAATGCAGCTTGAAGAGCTTTTGAAGAATGGGTATATATGCCCAAGTGTGTCACCTTGGGGTGCCCCAGTCTTGTTCATGAAGAAGAAAGATGGGACATTAAGATTGTGCATTAATTTCAGATAGTTGAATAAAGTGACTGTTAAGAACAAGTATCATCTGCCAAGGATTGATGATCTCTTTGATCAATTGAAGGATGCCAAGATGTTTTAAAAGATAGGTCTTAGATCAAGCTACCATCAAGTAAGGATTAAAGAGGGATATATCAACAAGACCGCCTTCAGGACAAGGTATGGTCATTATGAGTTCATAGTGGTGCCATTTGGGTTGTCAAATGCACCATCTTTTTTCATGTGCGTAATGAATGGTGTTTTCCGAGAATATTTAGACAAGTTTGTCATTGTCTTTTTGGATGACATTCTTGTATATTCCAAGTCAGAAGAAAAGCATGAGCATCATTTGAGGATGGTGTTGCAAGTATTAAGGGAGCATCAGTTGTATGCCAAATTGAGCAAGTGCTCATTTTATCAGAAGCAAATTCATTATTTAGGGCATATCATTTCAAAGGATGGGATAGCAGTGGATCCTGAGAAGATAGAATCCATTAGAGAATGGTCAGTGCCAAAGAATGTGACGGAGGTCAGATCATTCATGGGCCTTGTAGGATACTATAGGATATTTATTGAAGGATTCTCAAAGATTGCACACCCAATCACTTCCTTGCAAAGAAAGGGTGTGAAGTTTTAGTGGAAATTGGACTGTGGCAAGAGTTTCCAACACTTGAAACAATTATCAACAAGTGCTCCAATACTAAGGATTGCAGACCCAAATGAAGACTTCATTGTATGAACAGATGCATGTAAAGGGGGACTTGGTGGAGTCCTTAGTCAAAATGGGTTTGTTATACTTTATGAATCCAGGAAGTTGAAGGAGCATGAAAGACACTATGCCACTCATGATTTGGAGTTGGCAGTCGTAGTGAATGTCTTGAGAAAATGGAGACACTACCTCATGGGGAAAAGGTTTGATCTAAGAACAGACCATAATGGTATGAAATATTTATTTGATCACCCAACTCTAAATGCTAGGCAAATTAGATGGTTAGAATTTCTAAGTGAATATGACTTTGATATAAAGCTTATCAAGGGGAAAGAGAACAAAATGTTTGATTCACTCAGTAGAAGAGTGCATGAATTACATGCTACAACCATTAGCATGTACCAATCAGATTTAAAACCCAGAATTTTAGAGGCTGCCAAATCAGATTTGCAATACAAGGATTTAGTGGAAAAATTACAGCAAGGTATTTTGCAGCAGAAAATTGAAGAATGCAAGCTAGATAATGATGAAATTCTCATGTACAGGGGCATAATTTATGTACCAAATTCTCAGGAATTGACAAACCTGATATTGAGAGAAATGCATAATGTACCTTATGTTGGGCACCCAGGATATCAGAAAACTATTGCAGTTGTCAAGAGCCAATATTATTGGCTAGGCATGAAGAAAGAGGTTGTTAATTTTATTTCCATATGTTTGGAATGTCAAAAGGTAAAGGCTGAGCATAGACACCCAGCTGGTTTGCTACAGACATTACCCATTCCTAAGTGGAAATGGGAAGTTGTAACAATGTATTTCATCACCAAACTTCCCAAAACAAACAAGCAACATGATTATATCATGGTAGTGGTGGATAATCTTACTAAAGTTGCCCATTTTGTTCCATTTAAGCTCACTCACAAGGTAGCAAACATTGATGATGTTTGTATGAGGGAAATTTCTAGATTACATGGCATACCCAAGATAATTGTGTTTGACAGAGATCCAAAATTTACATCAAAAATTTGGAAAGGATTATTTAATGGATTTGGAACAAATTTGAATTTTAGTACAGTGTATCATCCAGAATCAGATGGAAAAATAGAGAGGGTGAATCAAGTGATTGAGGATATGTTGAGGATGTATGTGATGGATAAACCATCAAAATGGGAAGACTACCTACACTTGGTATATATTTCTTATAACAATGGGTACCAAGCATATCTAAAGATGATCCCATTTGAGGAACTTTATGGAAGAAAGTTCAACACTCTGGTAAGTTGGGATAACCCAGCAGATAGAGCCATGGTTGGGATAGATTTGCTCAGGGAAATGGAGGAGAAAATGATTAAAATAAAACAAAATTTAAAGGCGGCCCAAGACATGCAGAAAATTTATGCTGATAAGGGAAGAACTCACGGGGAATTTAAAGTGCGTGATCATGTATTCTTGAAAGTGAAAGCCAACAGAAGTTCCCTGAAGTTGGAAAATTGTTCAAAGTTGGAAGCTCGCTATTGTGGGCCGTTTGAAATCCTAGAGAGGATTGATCCAGTAGCTTATATGATTACATTGTCTTCATCTATGTCTATTCATAATGTATTACATGTATCTTTGCTCAAGAAATATATACCTGATGCTAATCATGTTATTGATTGGAATGTGATTCAGGTGGAGCAACAAGGTGCTTTCCAAGTGCATCCAGTACGCATTCTGGATCGAAAACTCAAACAACTTTGGAATCGAGACATAGGGATTTTAAAGGTCCAATGGACCTTGTACAGTCCTGAGGATGCTACTTGGGAGCATGAGGATGCAATGCGAGCAGAATACCTACATCTTTTTGAGGATTTTTGAAATTTTGTTTTATATGGGTACATGATGCACCGAGGACAGTGCATAAATAAGTGGAGGGGATTGTAATATCCCTAGGTTGAACCCAATTGTAATGTAAATTAAAATGTACTTAAGCTGGTGAGTTGTTTGATATCATTTTGTATGCACATTTCATGGCATAGTGCTCGCATGTACTACGCAGTAAAATAAGGAAGTTTGCACATTCCTGGATACCGCGTGTAGAAACTTGAGTGCGCGCGACTTTGAGGCTAGTGAGCCTTTTGTGTAGATGTTTCATTTTATAGGCTAGTGAGCCAGTTATTATAAGCTAGGATGCTTATGTTTTGATTAGGCTGGAGAGCCTAGATGTTAAAGGCCAGTGTGCCTATTTTTGTATATGTTGGCCCTTGACCAAGTTTTGAGGATCCTTGGTCATGTTTGACCTAATTTTGAGACTTCGAGAGGTTATCGAAGGCGGAGCGCAAGTCAAAGTGGATATCGCGGGATCTCGGCCCCTTTTTAGGAATTTTTGGGATTTGGTCTGATGTAACAGGTATGGGGATGTCGACCCATGGGTTTACCCATGTTTAGGCCCTTTTTGTAATGCATAAATAGAAAGCTAGGCGATGTAGGAAGTAGTTTGATCTAAGTGATCGAAGAGAGGCTAGACACTGTGCTAAGTGCAACTTGTAAGTGCTTTGTGCATGTTATGTTGAGAACTTGCAGAGCAAAGTGCAAGTGATTGTAAGAGACTGTGAAGAGGCTTTTTTCTGTAACTCATGGAAGGAGGATCTAGCGGAGTGCGCACAGATCTCTTTTCCTCTATGGAGTAAGATATCATGGCTCTGTGCATGTAGAAGATTGATAGAAAGAAATAAAGAAGAAGAGTTGGTGGACGTAGCCCCAGGGTGGAGGTGAACCACGTATATCTTGTGTTGTGGTTGTGTTGTGCTTTATGGTTGCTCTCTTATTAATATGGTTAAATGCTTAGTGCATTGATGTATGCTTAGAAGAATCTAATATGGTAGCTTAGTGTTAAATAATGTGAATGAATGCTAGATCTAATCTATGTTGGTATGCTTAGTGCTTGAATCTATTGGATCTGTGTGAATAATGCGTTGGTCTATTGTTAGGGTTTAGTTGCGTTGTAAACTAAGACTGAATATTAATGAACTATAATTGTTAAGTTCTTTGTTAAGGTTTTGTAATCACAGATCTATGTCCCAGCTATGGTTGTAGACATATGAGTCCTGCAACCAACCCTGCCTCTACCTCAGGTGAGGCTTCATATTCTTTGCAGGTGTTGCTGAAAGGGTCGGTAGTTAGGGTTTTGTTGGTGTGCTTTTGTAAGCATTGAACCCTGGTTCTGCCCCTGTGCCAACAAATGGTTTTGTTGCCGGGACCTGAAACTGTGATTGTTGGGAACTGAAGAAAAGAAAGAAAGCTATGTGCGTAGATATGTTGCTTTAGTGCACAGTATTCTACTTAACTTGTAAATATGTGTTCTAAGAAGAGAATTCAAATCTGAAGAAAAGAGGTAAGATTGTGAATCTTTGTGCTCTAAAAAAGGTAAGAATAGTGAAAAATTTTAGATCTGAAAGCTTTGTGCTCTGATAAAACAGTGAAAGGTTTTGATTGAAAAGGTAAGATAAGTGGAAAATTTTGTTTCAAAAGTATGAATCTAGGTATTTTTGATAAATTTTGTCCTAGCTTGAAAAGTAGGGAACATCTTGATGAAATAAGGTCTGATACGAGTAGATCTGACAAAAATAGTGAAAGATATGTTATTCCTATGCATAGAAAGAATGGTTAGACTAACAAATGGATGCGAGACCCTAGAAAGAATTTTTTCCAGGTTAGCTACTATGATCCTAGTCTGTAGTATAGGAAAGGTTGGGGATCATTTCAAAGAAAAAGAAGACTAACCCTTTGTTACAGTTGCAAAAGACCAGGACATCTTGCTAAGGAATGCCCTGGTAGAAGACCTAGTTGTCTTTGTTGCAAAGACATGGATCATGAAGTTTTAGATTTCCCTAGAATGATTGCTAAGCTTGAAATAACGAATATGAGATAAGAAAACTGTAAGGGAGGTCAAGAAACTGAGACCATGGCAGAACCCCTGAAAGAATTGGAGATTGTATTACTACAAATGAAATAAACCCTGAATGAGCACTGAAATATCAACTTGTCAGAGATCCTCCAAGAAAAAGAATGCATAGAAGCAAGAATAGGAGACTTCGACATTGATTGTGTTCTGGATGAAGAAACATAGGTAAATATCATGACAGAAAGAACTTGGAAAATTTTAGGAAAGCCTGCCATGGTTCCTTCATTAGGAGGAATAGGATTATTCAGAGGAAAACTGATAACCCTATGTGGAAGACTCACCCAGGTATCTATGAGTGCTCATGGAACCTCAACAGAGGAAGATTTAGAGATTGTTAAATTTATTGAGAACAACGCCCCATTTTCTATATTACTAGGAAAACCTTGGATTGAAACGGATCAGGCCAGAAGGAAAGAAGAAGAAGTCTTAGAGCAGAAGAAGCAAGAATTAAAAGATTTTATGACTAGGAGGATAGGACACTTGATTAAAGAACAGGAGAACAGATCGAAGCTACTTAGAACTAGAAACTTGGATGTTGAAATTGAAAGAACACAAGCAGACTCAGAGATGAGTGGAACACCTACCCCAGATAGGGAAGATGTATTACTCTCTGACCCTATGAAAGGATCTCAACAACGTGAAGTTACTATGCCAAGAGGAGATAAGAGTCAGAATGCAAAGAGGAATATCGAGACAAAGATCATCAGGAAGAAGGATAGAAAGCTCAGTAAGAAGAAAACAACAATAGAAAGGTTATAGAAGGCTCCAGAGGGGACTTTGTAGAAGGAAGGTTTGCAAAACTGGAACTTCGTCAGGATATCAGAACAATGCAACATGGCACTTCGCCGTGGCGAAGCAATATAGTTGTTGAAAGCATTATAACCATTAGCCCGATGACCCGAATGGTTAGAAAAGTAGTAACGGCCCAAAGACTCGCCATCAGACCATTGGGACCATGTCGCAATGGAAAAAACCACATTGATGAAGGCCTCTCATCCATTGGAGAGATCTGCTACATCGTGCCTACTTAGTCCGTCGACTGTTGCACCTAGAACACTTTTGTGAATTGTATCCAAGACAACTCATTTCTATCATGATGTGTTTATTGAGATTGACACTTGTTCCATTGCCTTGTGCACACATTCATCCACCCAAGTTATCCGATCTAAGCATGTATGTCATACAAGCTCAACGCCACAGAGAAATCCATCAAAGAATTTCTCATCGATCTCAAGGCTGAAAAAGTAATTTCCGCAATTATTCAAGCATCATCAATGAGAGGAGTGCAAGCCTCTCTATCGGCTGCTCGCAGATCCAAACCATCCCGAGCGACAACAAAGAAGAGAACCAAGCACCTATATGACTTGGCAAATGCAAAGCTAATCCCGACCATCCTACCCAACTACATCCCACCTCTAGCTGGCGCGGTGAGTCGTGATAGTGTCCCAAGAGACTTTGATTATACCTTGGTTACTATGTACCTCCCAAAGGGGATACGTGCAGTTAGAGCGCAGTAGGATAAGATCGCGATGTTGAAGTTCAACGAATTCAACCTAGGAGACCATAAGAACTACAATATGTTCGCTCCTTACAAGTACTTGACCAGGACGAAGGGGAAGAACTCAAAAATAATCCCCCAGCCATAGACGATGAACCTTGCACAGTCCACCCTCTTGAATGTAATGAAGATTCCAGAATTTGGAAGGCACCAGGAGGTTAACGTGTGTGTTAATATACTGCTATCATGTTACCATGGTGGCTACCTATGTCTAGACAGATGCATCACAGTCGATCCGACGTTGATCCATAGGATCACCAGATTGAGCATGCAGGGACCCGACCTGCAGGACTTCTACCCAGGGAAGGCTACAGATCGCGCATTGGCACAGAAGATCAAAGACACATATGGCGATGTATAAAAGGGAACATCAGGCTACAAGGTAGCTTCCATCCAGAATGGCGCAGTGTGCCTGACCTGTCAGTTGATCGCAGGAAAGCTAGTAAGAAAGAACAGACCTACATAGGTCAAAGGATTCATTGTTGACCTCGCCGGGAAATGTGTAGAAGGACTCCAGATGAACTGGGAGAAGTACTTGGTCAACCAGTTGGAATTAGACTGTCATGAATATCAGGATCAAGGCTATGAGTTCCACTTTAGTTGGATCCTGATCATCATCGCATTTACCATTTGGGAGATGCCGGAAGGTGTGACCTTCCCAGACATTGAGCCATTCGAGCCACTCACTGTGAAGTTCACCACGCTCTAGTACTCGAGTGATATGGGAAAACAGTCATAGTCAAATGCAATATTCCACACGTACTATCTCCAGTTGAAGAGGGATATCAAGGCTATCCCTCGCATGATGCCAAACACCCTGCATCGGTTCCAACCCCTCATGAAGTTTCACACAGATTGACACTTCATTTATATCACCACGTGCGCAGATGAGCATAAATAAGAAATTCAGTCATACTACAAGCTCACAGAGGAGGACATCAAAGAGATAACGAAGGACTATTCTGTAGAGATCCTCATCCCCGCTGACCTTGCAGAAATGTCAGACCCTGAACTAATCAGCAACCTTGATACCACTCATGAAGCAAAGGATACTCCTGGACCCAGTAGAAGGAAGAAGACCGAAGAGGTCCAAAACTTGAGCAACACATCAAAAGAAACTGCTTCCGTATCACCTTACCGAGGGGGTGATAACGAAGTACATCAAAAAGATACCCACAGAAAAGAAGATCAGCAGAAGTAGGACAAAGTAACATTGCCTAGGAATCATTTTGATGAGGATGATCCTCTGAAGAAAAGGAAGGTTTCCCCCATGAAACTCACTTCCCGAAAGAAATCAAGAGCCACCTTGACTAATATGCAAACTGTGCTCACTGTATATGACTTTGACTTCATCATCGCAGTTGTAGCAGATGCTTCGCAGGACATCTTGTAGAAACATGAAGCCAAGAAGCAGGAGATGTATGATAGGATCAAGGTTGAACTCATAAGGGTACATCAGGCCCTTCAATCCAGTAATGCAGTATCCACTACGCCCCTGCCTTTAGAAGAACTAGAGTTGGGAAATGAGCCTGCCACACTCCGCAAACTAGATGATGCGATCGAAGCTCGCCTTCATCGCGCACAAGAAGAAACAGAATAGGCCACAGAGGCCCTGAAGCAAGTGCAAAAATTATTCATAGAGCAACGTCGAGTTGCGCAGTAGGAGAAGGTTTCCCTCCAAACTAAGTTTGAAGAGGATAAAGAAGAGATCTAGCAAGAGAAAGAGAAGTTTCTCACAAAGCATCTTGGAGTCAAAGAAGCAGTCAACAGAGCACCTCACTCTGTGACAGGCTTGGAGAAAAAAGTAGAAGAACCAGTAGAGCAGCAAGTAGCGCAACTTGCGGAAGCTATCCAACAACTTCAACAGAGAATCGTAGCTCTAGAGCTACGAACAGTGCCTAGCACTCCGCCGGATGTACGAGATCAAAGAGAAGAAACTGCTCGAAGCACATTTTAGAGAATAAAGGCCCTCGCCATGGAATGTAAACAACTAAGTGATCGCAGTGCCCAGACTTATGAGAGACTCACTGAGGATCCTAAACTGAAGGCACTGGAGTCACAACTCTAGGAGGCAAAACAACAAGCAGAAATAATATAGGCACAATTAAATCCCCTGTCAGTCGTTGAAGGGATGAAGAAATCCCAAGAACAACGCACTGATCAACAGCAGGTCCACACGATTCAGATCAAAGTCATGGAAGTGACTCAGAGGCTCCAACCAATATAGGACGAGGCTTGTCAACTATTCACAGAAATTGAAGGTCGGGGAGTAGAATTGGAGCAAGTCGTCACTGCAGCTAAACAAATCTTAGAGGGACTTGTTAACGAAGCATTTATCCAAGAGTTCGCCAAGCAGGAGGCCTTAGTGCAGTGACAGGTTGAAGCAGCTCGAGCCAAGCTCGAGGCTATTGAAGCAGAGCTACCCATACCAGAGTGACTCGGGACGAGTCACAAGTGAGTTTTTGAGGCTTGTTGGCCCTTGACCAAGTTTTGAGGATCCTTGGTCATGTTTGACCTGATTTTGGGACTTCGACAGGCTATCGAAGGTGGAGCGCAAGTCAAAGCGGATATCGCGGGATTTCATACCCTTTTTAGGGATTTTTGGTTTTTGGGCTTATGGAACGGGTATGGGGATGTTGGCCCATGGGTTTACCCATGTTTAGGCCCTTTTTGTAATGCATAAATAAAAATCTAGGCGATGTAGGAAGTAGTTTGATCTAAGTGATCGAAGAGAGGCTAGACATTGTGCTAAGTGAAACTTGTAAGTGCTTTGTGCATGTTATGTTGAGAACTTACAAATCTAAGTGCAAGTGATTGTAAGAGACTGTGAAGAGGCTTTGTGTTGTAACTCAGGGAAGGAGGATCTAACAGACTGCACGCAGATCTCTTGTCCTCTACGGAGTAAGATATCATGGCTCTGTGCATGTAGAATATTGACAGAAAGAAATAAAGAATAAGAGTTGGTGGACATAGCCCCAGGGTGGGGCTGAACCACATATATCTCATGTTGTGGTTGTGTTATGCTTTATGGTTGTTCTCTTGTTTATATGGTTAAATTCTTAGTGCACTGATGTATGCTTAGAAGAATCTAATATGGTAGCTTAGTTTTGAATAATGTGAATGAATGCTAGATCTAATCTATGTTGGTATGCTTAGTGCTTGAATATATTGGATCTATGTGAATACTGCGTTGATCTATTGTTAGGGTTTAGTTGCGATGTAAACTAAGACTAAATATTAATGAACTATAACTACTAAGTGCTTTGTTAGGGTGTTGTAATCACAAATCTGTGTCCTAGCTACGGTTGTAGACATCTGAGTCCTACAACCACCCCTGCCTCTACCTCGGGTGAGACTTCATCTGCTTCGCAGGTGTTGATGAAAGGGACAATATTTAGGGTTTTGTTGGTGTGTTGTTGTAAGTGTTGAACCCTGGGTCTGCCCCTGTGCCAACAATATATGTCTCATAATTAATATAAAATACATCGTTGCACACAAACCGACCACGATAAAAGATATGGGGGACTAAACTCCACTGTTTAGGGAAAGGGAGGGGCCTAAAAGTTAAGGAAAAGGGATAAGCTAGGGAGCTTAAGCCAAAAAGGAATATTATATTAATATTTCTTAAATCATAAAGTATGGATAATTATTTTATCCTAAGTTCTAAAGTTGGGGGACAAGTGGGCCAAAGTAGCCATCAACATGACAAGTGTCAAGTTGGTGACAACCATACATATTGTTGGGACTTAGTTCATTTTCCCAGTTTTTCCATCATTCATCCATCCAGTCAATCATCCATGAGCATGCACACACACATTGAGATATCTTTCATATATTCATGACGGTACCTGAACTTGTATCCATAGCCATTTTTTTGTTGGTGTATCTGATTAGCTTGGGAGATGGACTGAAGAAGCAGGTTGTCAGGCCCATGGGATATTGAAGAGGCGGGTTGTCAGGCTCGTGAGAAATTCTCTCGGTGAGAGAATTGCTGGGAATTGATTTCCTGAAGGTGCTAAACTGCAGCTATAGTGCTCTGAGACTTCATATCTGGCCGATTGCTGAAGCCCAAAAAGGAAGTGGGTCAGCCGAAGGACAGTTGAGCAGAGAAGGAGCACACTTCTTTGGTGGGACATGAATGTGGGGAATGACGGACTGTAGGTTGTTAGTTTGAGTTGGCACCTGAGACAAAGTCTTTCCTGTTGTCTATGAGCCTTTATCTTGGTTAGGAATCCCTTTACCTGGGTGGAGCTTAGTCCCAACTCGGGGGTGACTCACTGTGAAGAGTGATGAACAGTGTGGTCTAAGGCTGGGAGGTTCATGGAAGGTCTGCATGCAGTTGGTGACATTCTTACCAAGATAAGTACCAATTGTGTGATAAAGTTACATGATGCATTGTTATTTCTGTGTTTATTTTTATGGGTATCTCTTGTATATGTTGCATGTATATGTTGACTGTTATTTCAGTGTGAATCCGTGCATTTACAGATGTATTTGGTTGTTTACATTTTATATATATATATTTCCACAAGAGTTATGTGTGTATATATTTTAATTGCATGCAGTTCAAAAAATTTATGTGGCATAGCTCAGTTGAATGTTGGGTATGTTACAGTATGTTTCGCAGAGAGAAAAAAATGTTCTATGACGTAGCGTGGCTCGACATGGATGGTCGAGGACGTTACAACCCTTTATAACATTATAAAGAAATAAAATGTCTTATAATTAATAAATTATCATTTAAAAATCAACATACATGGATTACATTAATAACATTATTGATTTCAATATGTTCCTTAACTTAATGCATATCATAAAACAATTATAACAACTAATATAAGAAAATATAATCATACTGCCATTCACTTGTTCTTAAATTAGTGTCATGTTCTAAAATAATTATAAAGACTATTAAATGGAAATTTCATTCGTTGTTTCCCTTCCACATATATTTTAATTCTCTATTCTGAAATGAATTTAAAACTGCTCTAAATAAATTAAAACGTTTTTTCCATTCCACATATCTTTTAACGTAAAGCTCTATTCTGAAACAAATTTAAAACTGTTATAAAGAAAATTAAAACGTTATTTTCCATTCCACATATATTTTAACATAATGCTCTATTCTAAAACGATTTTAAAACTGTTATAAAGACTAGCACAGCGACATAATTATGTGGTTGATAAACGCTGATAGGCTTATATCATTTACAAACTTTAGGGTTTATGTTAGAATTAGGGTTTGTAAAATAAATATGCCTATTGACCTTCATCAGCAAGTTAATTATGATTAGTTTTCATCTGTGATTTGCTCTTTACTATTCTAAAGCTCAAACAATTTAAAACTTAAAAACGCGTCAGCTTTAATCTGCAAGGTTAAAGCATACAAATTTTGGCATGAAGAGACATATACAGCTCATTAATTGAATCACCTAGTTAAGTGAAATGGCTACGCGAATAGTGGGATGTTTCACATCCCGAACACATGCACCCACCCAAGCCCATGCCTCGTTAATTGAAACGGCTACGTGGAGACTGGGACTCTTCACATCGCGGACACACGCACCTACCGAATAACAACAAAAATATATATATTTAAATGATTGAAAAGCTGACACCATGCCTAGTAATCTGAAACACGAATTTGATATCGATTGACTCAATCTTTAATTAGGGCTTTTCTCTTAACAACCACTCTCAGACCTCATGCTTGATTGTTGTAGTTATGCTCGAATCGAATCGGTCGCAGATATGGAGATAGAATCGAAGGAAGGAGCTAAAGGCAACACTGAATTTGATTCACCCAATTTAAAGCTAGAAAATGAAACGCGTCCACAACCAGAAAATGAAACGGGCATTCAGCTAAGGAAATCCAAACGTGGTAATCTCAAAGATTAATCATTTAAACGTGGCCATCATATAGTGCTACAGTAAACAGGTTAACGGATGCATTCAAAAATACAAGGAAGTTATGAAGAGTAAATCACATTTATTGATTTGGGAGGACGACTAAGAATATGCTAGCATCTTCAATTGTTAGCCATCAGATTAGAATTTTAAATTAAAAGGTGATTAATTGTGACCATTGTCAATAGGTATACGCCTTTCAACATAAAAATAAATCATACAGCCAATCCACATATTCTCATAAGCACCGACTTTGGCTTGTACGAACTGAGGTGTTGGAATTCTATTGGTCATTTGTCTTGTTGGACAACCTTTAACCCGACCAAGGAGAATAAGAAGTTGGCATCGTGCGGTGACAGGATATCGCGGAGAATATCAAAGTAGCGCGATCCCCAGGGTTTTCAAATCAACAAAAAATAATTTGCACTTGAATGCAAATGACAAATGGGTAATAATACCCGATCCTGTTTTAGAATTAACTGACACATTCAGGGAGAACGCTGAGACAACGCAGAGGCACATGCCGATATCCAGCAGGAGTAAGGCTACAAACGGGCTCAGAAGGGAGGTGGATCCGCTAAGTGCACAACGGTCACGTAGGAGGAATTCAGTCAAGTATAGGTCTTCGGCCGTCTAACTTTGAGGAGGAAGGAGCGCAACAAAAACGAAGGCAGGGAACACCATCCTCACTACTAAAATAATCCTGTCGACTGTGGTGGAAAGGTACCTCGAATGTGTTTCCCAGGCAACAAATGACGCACTGTCAGGTGGCTCAAAGCCTGGTTTGTTTAAGACACTCTAGGGGAGGCCTTGTGGGCACGCGTGAGTTTGAACCCAAGACGATGGGTAAGAGTAAAAATTAAAAAAAACACGGGCCTCAAACAACCAAACGACAAGTTCCAAGTCACAAGAGAGGAATGGCACATTTCTCAACGCATCAGGGGCAAATTCGCAATGGCTTTGCAGACAAGACAGAACAGTGACCAGCAAGGAACCGACAGGCCGAAACCGAGCCAAAAAGAATATAAACAAACAACACAATTAAACAACCTCACAAAATCATTTAAGGGAAATACTCCAGCAGTGTTACGTCGCGTTTGAGTACCTACACTATGGCGAACTCCATTAAATGATCCCCTTTTGGCTGTGGAATGGAAACACCGACGCCAGGCCTATCCCATCTTGCACGCGTTGGCCACTACGTTGGTTGGCTGGAAGGAACCCACGCCAGGCCTCAATAGAAGGAATCTATAGGAAACACAAGGGTAAAAGGAGCATAGGGCTACACAAATCGGTGCTACCCAATAGAACTCCTGGCTGGAATTGAAACAATGCTAAAAAATAATCGCAAGAGGAACCCTCCAGAGGTGAAAAGGAAATAACAACTAATTAAGGATGGAATTAACCACCCAACGCAGAGATAAAAAAAAAATCCATTAGGCAGAGACAAATAAAGCCCAGAGTAAAACCAAGGCGCAGAGAAAAATCGATGGGGTTTTTAGGAGATTTTGAAGGGTGGACACAATCTAACTCGGCAAGGGTAGGAAGCAAAATAAAGCAGCGACGAACTCATAAAATTACATCCATAGATCCAGAAAACCATTACCACATTCCATCTAACTGTAAATTCACATACAAAATTAAACTATTTACAATTGTGAAATTCAAACATGTGTACCTTAAGCGAAGGAGAAGGTTCGGATGTTGTTGTCCCACGCTCACGCTCCGTCCCGCTCCTTCTTTCCAACCGTTGAGACTTCACCGATACCTCCCATCCAATGCTAGGGGTACTCTTCTTTCCCCTGAGCCCACCGAGCCAAAAATGGGCCATGCACACAACCCAGATAAATCTAGCTCCCAGCTTGCCTCACAAGATTGAGCTACCACTCGTTATCCGAGATGGGTGTCCCAACTCCCACAAGAAAAATCAGTCAAAAGTAAAATCTGAAAGCATAACCTTACGCATTCCAAACGTGATCCATTCTCCTCCTCTTCTATCTCTTTTATAGATTTTTCTTAGTGACATGTTTCAAAACGCACATTAAATTATTTTTATTTAAAATCAATTAGGAAAATTCTCCCCCTTAGATTTGTCACCCGGTCCCTTTGTTGCACCAGAAATTCATTTAACTTATTAATTTAAATTTTCAAATTCCCTCATCCCCCTAAAAGCATTCTTAAAAACGCTCCTCGATGTCCCTTTATTCCCTCACATTCCCTTGATGACTAACGTCTTTCTTAAAGCTTAGTTGAGTTTGAAATTAGAAAGTTCTCTAGGATATATTCCCTGCTATATTCCACATTCATTTTTTCTTTAAGTTTCCCCTTTTTGGTCCAAGTTCTAAATTATCAAGTTTGTACTTAGCCAACAATTAACTTATTAAATATTTTAATCCTCCATTAAAAATTTTAAATTAATTATTTATGTTTGAAATTTTCTTCATCCCCCCTTTGTTAATTGTTCAATTAGTTTTTTTTTTTTTCTCATGTCCTACTTAGACCTAGGATTTAAAACCAGTAGACTCGGCAAACGTGTTTTTAAGGGAAATTTATAATATATATATATTTTTAAACTTTACTCATGCAAATTTTATTTTAAGGATAACCAAGTCCTAAGGAGACATAGTTTTCTAGGTACTTAGGTTCATTGACTCACTAGTGTTAAAAATTGCGTCGTGTCCTTCAAGACGCACTACGTGATCCAAGGGTGCCACTCACATTTACATGTTTCATTTATGTGACGTGCCCTTCAAGACGCACTACGTCCTCCAAGGGTGCCACTCACCTTTTTACTGATTTTGGTAGACGTCAAATCCCTGGAGTCAATACTCCGTTAGGTGACCTTGTGGGAGACTAAGGGCCTCTAAAGAATAAGTATCCTCCCTTATTGCGCACCCCTTAGAATCATCGTGAGTGACTATCATAGTCTACCCTCACAGCATCGTGGATCTCTCGAACTAGGTAATCATTAACCTACATTTCAAGCCACAATGAGAGTGTTAGTAGGTGGTGGCAGGGTTGCTGCCACACCACTCCCTCAATATCTCTGGTTGTCGTGCATGACCCCTTTACTCCAAATGTGATTCTGGTTAGCAAGCTATCGTCATCCTACATCCATCAATGAAACATGTCAGCGATAAAAATCAACATCATAATATACCAATCATATGTCACATATGCATATCAAAAACACTCAAACCATAACAATACACTCCTATTAAGCCCTAATATTGGCTCATTACCCCTTAATTGGTGCATATTACATTAGTAATGTTATTTTATTTATGCCGGCTTTATTCCATTAGTTGTAATTATACCTCCTAGTCTCCTATATATACCAAGGAGACATTTTCATGTGGAATCATCTTGTACTTGAACATTTATGTGGGGTAAAAGGAGGTTGCCCCCTCGAAGAGGCTTATTATCTGAAATTATCTCTTTTTCAAGGCGTTGAGTACTTATTCTGAGGTTTTTCTATGCTATATTGATATTTGGTTCTTAACATATGGTATCAGAGCTCAAGGTCTTGGGGTTTCGCTGCTACATCTGAGACACCTTAGAATTTTCTATATAAAAAATTTTCTACAACATTTCAGAAGGAACAACTTGGAGGATATTTATTATACGGATCAAGGTACGTTGGGTTAAAATTTCATCTCCAGAGGCCTTATACTTTCGGAGATACAACCTATGCAAGATAGGGTTTTGGAATCATCTTGCACTGAGTCATTGCGGAATTTGCGCTATATAAATTTTTTTGTAATGTTTCATACCCTAAACTCTAGATGCTATTTAGAGAAATTAGTTAGGTATCTGTGGTAAAAATTTCAGCTTCTGGGTCATCTTACATTTGTAGATACACCCTGTGAAAGATAGGGTATCTAACTAGTCCTATTGACTAGTCTCAAGAAGATGTTGTAGGTAAAACAATCATAACTTCTTCCTAGAGTATCCAAATTGAGTGGGACCAGTTTCATTGGATAGTGGACAGTTTGTAGTATTTCTGGTATGCGTTTCAGAATTTTATATCAATTATTTTGTGTGAGGCATGCTATACAAGTGAGATATTCCTGAAAGGCCAAAAATTAGCAAGTTGTGGGGAAGTTACCGTAAATTCCACTTGGCACATCGAATTTTTATTAGACCTGTGGCATTGCAGAGAAGAAATATCATAGAACTACATAAAATAAAGTGTCATACCCAAAAGTGTTGAAATAATGTAACTGCGAAGAGCATTCTTATTATTTTGTTATTGGATTAAATCCCCATTGTGGATTAATCATGTCATTATTATTATTTTTATTATTAGGTTAATCCCCATTGAGGATTAACCAAGTCGGTAATTG